>JAMKQA010016236.1:0-10508 GCA_024699735.1 Posidonia australis
TAAACCCTAATTAATCCAAAAATCCTTAAATAAACTCTAATTAAAACTCAAAACCTTAATCTCAAATCAATTGATAAAACCCTAAATCCAAAATTAATAATCACATTTAAATCACAAAACTCTAATTAAAAACTTAGAATTAAAACCCTAAAATCCATGAAAATTCCAAAAATAAAAGAAAACAAAACCCTAAATCAAAACCTAAATAAAATACTTAATTAAATCAAGTAAAATACTTAATTAAATCAAGACTAATGAAATCTAAGTTTACTCTAATCAAATTCAAAATTTAAACCAACCAAATCAAAATTAAAAATTAATTCAAAAAAATCCAAAACCAAAAATCAAGAGAAAACAATTTAATCCATTTAAAATCAAAACAAATCATTTAATTAAATTTAAATCATCAAATAGAACCTTAATCAACTTAAAAAATTAAAACACAATTAATCAACCCAAATCCTCAAATCAAATCACATATAATCAAATTAATCCTAAGTTTAAATCACACAGCAAAATAAAAATCAAAACAAAAAAGATTAAAAACAAACCTTAGCCCTTTCCTAAGCCCAAAGGCCCAAAAATCCTTAAACCAGAAAACTTAGGAAAAACAGAAAAATAATTCCGTTGAGCCATCTCTGGCGATACCCTTTTCTCCGGCGAGATCTCCGGCAGTCAATCCAGGATTTCTCGACGCGCACTCCTCTCTACCGTGATCTCTGAGCCTTCCTCTTCCGGGGGCGCCCTCGATCCAACGGCGCTCAGTCTTTGCGAGGAGGATCGACGGCATGAAGGAGCTTTGCCAGAGTTCAAAACACCCAACACCGCCGTCAAGCTAGAAAAGAGAGAATCTTCTCCCATCCAGCGCAGCCCTCTGCCCACTGGTAACCCTGAGGACGAGCGACACCATCTCAGACCACCAGAACCCCTTTTGCTTCTAGGAGTCCACAACCAAAGCACTGCCGGAAGCCGCTTCCAGTGCCACCGTGGACCGTCACGCTGGAGGGAACATCCCGCACGACAAGTACCGCTCTCCCTTCCTATTTCCCGATTCAATAGGCGTGTAGAGTAGCGTGAGGTTCCTAGATTAAGCCGTGACGGTGGTCTTCCCCTTTCGCCCGCCGTTGCTTTGCCGTCGGTGGTGGGTTTACCCCACCGGCGAGGCTTCAGGCCACTTGGCCTCAGGTGAGGCCCTCCGGGGGCCTCTCCTCCTTTTCCACTCTTCTCCTCTCCTCCAATCTCTCCTTCACTCCCTCAACTTTTTGGACCCACTCCAGTCCGGGAGACCTTCGCCGTCGATGCCAACCCAGCTGCTACTGCCGATCGCCGTCGAGAAGCACAGGGGATCACTAGGCTTCTTTACGTCGCGCCTTCGATCCAGAGACCTTCGCCGCGCTTCCATGAAGCTAGCCGCGCCGCTCCATCACCGTCTGGACCGCCGAAGTGCCTCGCCGGTCCGCCCAAACTTCACCGCCGACGAAGGGGATGAGGGGAGTCACAGGGACCACCCCAACCCTCGTCGAAGCTACCGGAGGATCCCTCTCGTCGCTCCGGAGGTCCGCCATGTGTCTCTGAGCCGCTCCAGTCGCCGGAGAGCCGCTGTGCCACGCTGTTGTCTTCTCCATCGCCGTGCAGAGGACCTCGTTGGAGCGCGAGGTGGGGGGAGGACCTCAGGCCTCCCCAGCCTTGCCTAGCCACAAGGAGACCGTCGTCGTGGCCCTCCGAAGCTTCCTCAGCCGCCGCTCGCCTTCCTCCGCCGCTGGGTCGTCGCTGGTGCGTCGCGGAAGGGATCGCCGGAGGGGGAACGTCGGTGATCCTCTGGCGATCTTAGAAGGAGTCTGTTTTGGGCTCAAGCCCTTTAGTTTTAAGTATTTATTTTAAGATCCCTAGGATGTTGCATTTTGGTCCTTTTTTATTTGTTTTAGGTCCTGATTTTACCGGTTTAGCCCCTGTAGTTTTAAAAAGCTTTTAGTTCTTTATTTTCTCTGTCATTTTTGCATATGCCCCTTGGATGTTTTTTTTTTTAATTCGTAACGTATTCATGTATGCTTTTATCACATCTAGGTCCCTGAAGCCGTGATTTCCTTACATTTAGGTACAGTATCTTATATATTAACCCCTATTATTTCAAATATTCTTTTATTGTTTTATTATCCTTGTGAAATTTGCATATTTTTCCCCTATTACTTTTAATTTTTATTTAGCCAAGTCGTGCATATTTTATCACATTCAAGCCCTTGCATCCATATTTTATTTACAATTAAGTCCAGAGTATTTGCATTTAAACCCCCAAAAACATTTTAAAATGAGCTCTCCCTGTTAAATTGCATTCTGAATCCTTTAGCTTTTTAGAAATTACTCTGATCATCTTTAAAACTCAACAGTTATCACATTTAAGTCCAGACCTTTTGCATTAAACCCCTAGGAAATTAAAAATGGTTTTCACTGTGAATTTTGCATTTTAACCCTGAGAAACTGCATAATCCCCCTGATCATTATAAAATCTATTCTTTTATCACATTCAGGCCCCTGTGAATTTGCATGCAGCCCCCTAGATTATTAGCAAATAATTCCTCAGCAGACAATTTACATTTAGACCATTAGATTGATTTCAAGTCCATTATTTAGGGTTTTAAATGTTTTCTTGCATATTTTAGATATTTGTCAACCATTGCATTGCACATTTTTCATTTAATCTTAAATCCCACTAAAAAATCATGTTTTCACTGAGATTTGATCTTTAGTCTCACATTTTGGTCACATTTGCACATATCTGTGAATTTTGCACTTTAGTCCCTAAATTTTTAGGAAATTATCTAAGTGCAATTTTCACATCTCAGTGCCACATTAACATTGGACCCATCAGTTGCATGCTACAACAGGAACCATGAATGTAGTTTTCATCCAGATCCTCATTCTTTTTTGTGAATTTTACGTTTTAGGCCCCATGTCTGTCTTTTATTGCATTTATGTTGTGTTATTGCTTTTCCCTTTATGTTTTCTTGCAAATAACATTTTCCAGAGATTTTGTACATATTTTAGTCCATGCACTACCCCTGTGTTTGCATTTATCACATCCAGCCATGAAAATGACCTAATAGCCCCTAGGTCTTCAATCCATGTGTATGCATTTTAATTTTGCACTCAGCCATTCCTAATCCTAGTCCAAGCCATCCCTTGACACTTTTTACACATTTAGGCACTTGTTTATCCCTTTCATTTGGTTTTCAACACATTTACTCATCGGTCCTTCATTTTAAGTGAGTTTGTGTCTTTTCCTGTGTTTCCTTTTTTGATTTCTCCGTGTTTTCGGAATCCCTCGCCTTGCATTAGATTGGACCCTATTTAATCTCGTGCTTTGGGCTTTTTGACTTGATTTGGATTTCGTCGCCCAAGGGCGTACACAAACTGACCGAAAGGCCCACATTGGTCCATTTGCGGTTTACTTTCTCCTTCTCGATTTTCATGACCTTTTTATGATCCTGAGAACTTAGGTTGACTCCGTTACTCATCTTTTATCATCCACATGGGTTTCCTTAAGCAATCAATCCAATAACATCGTCATTTTATGTGATTTTTCTCACATGTCGTCGTTTATCTATTTTATGTGGATTTCTTCGCAATTTTTGCATACCATCATGCACATCCATCTAGTTTTGTCTAGGCATTCATATTAGCATGTTCAAAGCATGATCTAGGCTTAGCAAACAATCGTTCAACCTTAGCCAGCGATTTAGGCTAGAAAGACCGAGTTTCTCGGGCGTACGAGGGTGCCTAATACCTTCCTCGTGCGTAATAGGAATCCTTACCCATCCTCTGGTTAGCAGACATCCAGCCTTCACATCTGCATTCTAAGCATTCATCTTTTTTTGTGGTTTTCCTCGTCTTTTCCTTAAAAGACTAGGTGGCGACTCCTTTTCCTTTTCTTTTATCCTATCCTTGCGCCTTCACCATCTTAGCGTGGCTGTGATCCCCTTCCCCCTCCTCCAGGTTGGCATGGTCACAGAACTGGCGACTCCGCTGGGATAACCAGATTCCAGCTTTTAGGTTAGTCTTTTGCTTGCTTTTGCTTCATAGGTTTGATTGTTTGCTTTGTTTGTGGTTGTTTGCTTACTTAGCATGTTTTTTGCGCTTTATTTCACACATTTGCTTTGTCACTACACACACACGCTATATATCTTGCCTTTTGATGTGATGGATGTTTTCTTTTCACAATCATGATGCCATGACATTTGCACATGCCATGATCATGCCTTTTGCTTGTTGTTTGCTTGCTTGCTTGCCTTGCTTGTGTGTTTTCTTCCCTTTTCCACACTTGACATGCCTAGGAGAGTAGAGACATGTTTGTTTCCCCCTTCTGGTTAAAATAAAACCCACAAACTCAGAGAACAGTTAATAAGGCAAAACTAGCTAGAGACCAAATAAAACTCTCCCCCCAGTTAATAAAATGCAAGTAAAAGACATTAAAGCATATTGCATGATTGAGCATAGAGGGCAAGCATTCCCCTGAGTCCACCTACAGTCCGCGAAGGGCAATTCTGGTAATCCGTTTTATAGCTTTGGCGTAGAACGTGTTGCTAGTTTGTCCCCCCTTGTCTGAGGTCGTGTCGGTGTTAGTAGAGGGCACCGCTCCATGCTACTGCAGGAGACGAGGCCACCAACGCACCACTCGTTCACTGCCTGCGCTTTGGCCAGGATTTAGAGCGGGGACCTTTACTTTCTAGCTTGAGTCGAAGACCGATTTACGCATGTGTGATCCTGGAGTAGACGACCTCCTAGGAAACATTTAGTTGGTGAGAGAGAGCATGTTAGTTGCATTCATATGCATTTGTGCCATTCATGCCACCCTAATAACATTGCATTTGTGTCTTGTTTTACTCACACTAGGTTTCCCTGAATCCTGTTGCTCTTTTACAAGTTGTTTTGCGAGTACCTCTGTCAGAGCTCGAGAGTCCTCGTTCTCTGTTTCCCCTTTGGTGATAGATCTCAATCATCCTTCCCCGAGCTACCCGTTGCTTTCGACGATAGCTCATCCTAGGGTCCGTCCTTTGTCCTGTCGCCACAGTCCGATTTTCACTCGTTCTCGTTCTGCCATGGCACAACACTTTGGTGAGTCTTTGACTTTTCATGCTCTAGAGGTGACTGCCTCCTCCATCCCACCTTTGACAATGACCTCTTCCGCCTCTATCACTCTTCTCGACAGCCATCTCTTGATGATCGGGAATCCCTCAGGTATCGGAAGTTGGCAGGCTCACACCACTACGGAGCCGGTCATCGAGGCTATCACTGTGACGGCCGCGCGCATTCCGGAGACTCCACCTCTGGCTTATCCCTTGGCAGGATCTGTCACTTTTGACACCTAGCCATCTGCGATGACACCTTTGATAGGATTTCTTTCCACTGGACAGTCTGGAGTTCAGCCGCCTCTTGGATCCCTCAGGCCTTCAACCTCGACCTCCAATGCTGCCATCGAGGGGTCTCATATCCTCCATACCCCGTAGTTTCTTGAGCTTGCTCAAAAGCTCTGAGGCATGGGCTTTTGTATCGTTCCAGCTTCTGTTGGTCCAGAGGTCCTTCTGTCACCTCCCCTTGCATGTCATGATGCACCCACTACACTGCCTCCTCAACCGTCGCCCCAACTCCTTGTAGCCTCGGCGATGGCAAGACCAGCTCCACCTGCAGCAACCCCACTAGTCACTGCACAGCTTATTTCCTATGCACCTGGTGGCCAGCCTCTAGGCATGGCAGGGGCACCGCATCCTCAGGCTTTATTCCCAGGATCTATCCTTTGGACCGCAGCGGCACCCTGCTCCCACCGCACCTCACTTAGTTCATCATACACCCCCTCTCTGTCTTTGCATCAGAATCAGGTTTCTGCATATACCTTACAGCACTTTACACCGATGCACGGGTACGCTGGCTATCGTGCACTGACACCAGTAGACGCAGTGGTGGATCCAGAGGAGCACCTTGGTGCGACCCATACGGCGTACGCAAGACCCATCCCAGCTGCACCACTCTCAATGGCAGCAACTTCAGACGCCCTCCATGCCAAGGTGGGTGATCTCGAAAGAGCACTTCAACAAGTGCAGGGAGGAGACTTCCAGTCTTACCAATTCCGGGACCTCTGCTACTTTCTAGAGGCAACTCTCCCACCGAATTTCCAAGTCCTGGATTTTCAAAAATACATTGGTAAGGGCTGCCCTATTTCACATCTGAGGGCATATTGCAGAGATCTCGCGCAGCTTCAGGCTGACGAGAAGTTATTAATCTGACTTTTCCAGAAAAGTCTGACCGGCCCTGCATGGAAGTGGTTCACATCCCTAGACATGGCACGGATCAAGACTTGGAACGACCTCAGTCAGGCATTCCTGGATCAGTACTCCTTCAATTTTGACTTGGTCCCTAAGTGCGAAGACCTTGTCGCCATCAAGCAGAAGCCCCAAGAGTCATTTGGGGAGTATGTCGGACGTTGGCGTGCTCTTGCCTCACAAGTTCGGGATAGACCCTCGGATGAGGAATCAATCGAGATGGTTATCTGTGGATCGCAACCGTCTATCAGGGCTCTACTTAGCATACAACCTATCACCACATTTGCATCGCTGATCCGAGCTGGCGCTCGTGTGGAAAGCTCGCTACGTAGTGGCAGTTTCCCTGCACTTACCGCATTCGCCAAGCAGGCTACATCACCCACTTCTGCCCTGGGAGCAAGCAGCAGCAGCAACAACCACAATGGCGTGAGCAGCAACACCAACAAAAGGGGAGAGCCTTCCCGGAACACCGTCGCATAAATCGAGTCACCAACTGCCCCTGTCAATGCGAGACATCCAACTCGGCAGCAGTTTGGTTGTACACCCATGCGTAGAGCATCACACACTTCCCACATCACCACCACCGTCGAGCCGGTATACCCCGTCGTATCGACAAGGCAAGGACCGTACCAAGGACAAGCACGACCACACCTCCCAACGCGCCATTTCACGTTGTTGGTCGAGCCCTTAAGCGTTGTCCTCCCTACGGTACAGTCACTCTTGAAGTTTCTGGGGATTCACCCACCACCGCATCCGTTGCCGGGGTGGTACAAAGCAGATCTATTCTGCAATTTCCATCACACCGCGGGGCATGAGACGGATAATTGCCTCTTGCTCCGGGATGCTATTCAAGACTTGATCGACCGCAAGGTCATCGTCATACACACCAAACAAGAGGAGTCTGAACCAACACTGGCACAAGCATCTGCATCCGTCCCAGTCCCATCTAGCATTGTTAGCCAGTCTCTCCCCGAGCATGGCCATCCAGGTGCACCACGGACCTCTAGAATCCACGCCTTCTTACCCGCCCGATCCAACTTTACTGTCCTAGACCCCTCAGATCTGATCCGTGATTCTTTTGCTCCATTCCCACTAGCCCTGTGTCACTCCTTTCTCGAGGGTTCGATCTCCACGATGAACGTGATCCAACTCACCACCGGACCGGAGTATCCAACAACCCCGCCAGCACAGTCACCTTCACCTAATACCCCAGTAACCCAGCTAGCTCACTCACCTTTGCCAACCACCCTGCAGGCCTCGAGAGTATTGCCAGTTGTTCTCCCCCTCTCGGGCCCTCCTGTTCCGGATGTCCAACTGGCTATGGCTAGTTCTGTTTTAGACCCCACTCTCGTTCCTCTCCTGCCATCCGACCCATCTTTTGGTGAGTCTTCAGCCATGCAGGCTCAATACTTGAGAGCTTTGGCCTCGAGGCTCGAACACATGGCTCTTTCCCTCGATTCAGTGGGGGGTCCTCCTCTCTCGGCCCTTGAAGTTCCGGTGCAGACCACTATGGCATTGCAGGCTCATCCCATTGCACCATCGGCCATACCATCACCTCAGCTTCACACTGCTCCAGCAATGGGGGGGTTATCTTTGCCTCCTGCACCACAACTGCACTTGTCACAACATGCATCACAGTCACTTAAGGACCAACTCCTTAGTTGTGAGAGAATACAACACTTCTCGAGCCTGTCGCTCAGAATTGTACCGGTGTCGTAGCTGTTGCTCACCCGTTCAACATCACACACAACATAGCATACTCACTATCCACCACAGCATCAGGTTCAGGTCCCAACACGTAGGTCATCGCTGCACACTGTACAAACATCTTCCACCGTCAAGCCGGTGCATCACATCGCGTCGGCTCGGCAAGGGCAGCAACCTAAGCAGAAACAAGGCCGCCGCGCTGAAAGTGACTACACTCCACTGGGCAAGTCGCTGAGCGCTATTTTTCCTCAGGTTGTGTCACTTCTGAGACTCCCTGATCCGCGTCCCCCACCAGTTTCACCGCCTCTGTGGTATGACGCGAGCGTATATTGCGATTATCATCGAGCCCTGGGGCACTCGACTGATGGTTGTCACACTTTGAGGGATGTCATTCAGACTTTAATTGACAAAGGGACCATTGTCGTTGGCACGCAGGGAATAGTACCCACACTTATATCTGCACCCTCACCAGCATCTAGCTCTGCATGCACTACACCACACACCACTGTTGAGTCGACACGTCCTGCTGTGTCAGCTCAGCAGGGGCGGCAACAACGACAAAGGCGACCTCACCGTAAGGAAGGTGACTTCACCCCACTCGTGGAATCATTGAGCGATATCCTTCCTAAAGTTGCACCACTCCTGCAGCTACCGGAGATCCGTCCACCACTGGACCCACTTCCCAAGTGGTATAATGAGGATCTGTTCTGTAATTTCCATCGCACTCGTGGACATTCAACAGAGGGCTATTGTGCTCTCCAGAGTGCTGTCCAAGACTTGATCGACGATGGACACATTGTCATCAACCCATAAGAGTAGCTCACATAGGCACCTAAACCCACACCAGCATATGCACGTGCACGCCTTAGAATAGTTGACCCCACCTTGTCTGAGTCGGCAAGCTCCGAAGATGCTGGAACTTCAGGGGCTCATCCTCTCTTCCCCCAATCTTTTCTGAGAGAATCCATCGGGTCTAATCAGCCTTGTTCGTCGTCCTACCTCTTCCTTAGTTCTATCCAGCAGCACTCGTGTGCGCCACTCTCACTCTTTGTTTTGCCTAGCTAGAGTTTGCCAGTTTGTCGTGAGCCCATCACAACTGAAAGCCACTGTCTCAACCTCATCCTACCAGACTGTCCACTTCGACTCCGAGCCTATCAATGTTCTATTCTAAGTTAATCGGTTTGAGCCGGTTAACTTCATCCTTGAATTTGAACATGGCCGCTACCCACCTGTTCGTAGCAATCCTCCCAGGACGGTCGAGATTATATGTCACCATTGGGAATATGAGAAAGAGATACCTCTCCAGGAGTACGGTCAGGGGATCGTTAAGTTGTTGCTGCGGAGAAAAGGAGAAAGCGAGGAAGACTCAGTTTCGAATAGCTGTGACATTCTCGACGCTTACTACAATCGAGGTAGAATTCCCCTCTCGCCTTCACTCACTTTGCTAGTGCAGGGATTCACGGTCCAAGTCAGAGTCCGGACACAATAGGGCTACAGCAAGACACACCGTCAAGTACAGCTGAACCAGCAAACAGTGAGGACTACTCTTCTGAGGAGAATGCCATGACGGTTTCAATTCTCGCCACGGCAGTTCCAATTCCTTAACAGTGGTTCTAGCCTCAACCACAACGATTTCAGCTTCAATCACAGCATCTCCAATCCCAACCACAGCATATACAGTTTCGACCATAGTAACCCTAGCTCCAATGGCAGCAGTTTCAGCTCTGACCACAGTAGTCCCAGTTCCAACTGTCACACCAGGAACAACATTTGTCAATCATAACAGTTTCAGTTACAGCAACAGTCCCTGTGGCAGCCCCAGCAGCCGATTCAGCCATTACAAGCACATCCTTAGAAACAACAATTTCAGCTTCATCCACAATGCCAGTTGCATCTTCTATCACAGTGCCTGCTTAAATTCAGTTGTCGGCTGGGAGAACTAACCCTTGCATGAACAATGACCAAGAGTCTGCGTACCACACGGATCTCGCCTCTGATAAGGACAAAGGGAGCGGTCGTAGAGACACAAATGCTCAAGACACGGAAGCTTTGTACCAAGAATAGCTCATCGTACTAACAAAAGACACCATAAAGGAAATGTGGCATCGGAAAAGCAAGATAGCAACGGCGGAAGCAGCCACTCCCTCATCATGGGAAACTCAGGTTCATTCCATTGGCATGGCTTTGGTGGACCACATGGAGCAATCAAAGCCAGTCAACGCATGTTATCTCAAGAAGTATTACCAATGAGCGGAAGACATGTATCCTCGCCTTGCAAAGTGTCCTTTTGTGCATCACGCATCATCCATTACTCCTTCATACATACATGTTTTTAAATAAATGGCGATCCAAGTGCATTCAATCCATAGCATTTGTCTTTTTATTGTCATGTGCATCAGTAACTTAAGCACGTCAATAATTGCATCCATCTAAGCATAAAGCATCAGCATCACATCCTGATGACGAGAATCGGAATAGCTAGCCTGCTTG
>JAMKQA010016238.1:0-10646 GCA_024699735.1 Posidonia australis
ATTATCCATTAGGCACGGATCACACATGCATTCTGCATTTTGTTTTGTTTCGTGATTTTCTTGTGTTTGTTTTGGTTTTCCTCGTCTTTCCATTAAAAGACTAGGTGGTGACTCCTTTCCTTATCCTTTTGTCTTCCTTTTGGTGTCTCTAGATCTTGTCTCTTCCTCTGGATTCACCATTTTCGCCGTGACCATATCAGATCTCCTCGTGTGTTTCTGCACACCGGAGTAGGTTGGAGAACCACGCCTAAGGGTTCCGCCGACATGGTCACAGGAACTAGCGACTCCACTGAGGATAACCAGATTCTAGCTTTTGTTCTGGTTTCCATACTTGTCTTTTGTTTGTTTGCTTGCTTGCTTGTTCTACTTGCATGTACATATTTGACTGAACATGCATTTTTCGCTTTCTTTACACTGTTGCTATGCCACTGCACCGGCACTTGCCTTCATTCATGCTTTGTTTGTCTATACTTGCTTTTATTCACTTACTTGGGCACAACACAAGCACATGCCATGTTTACGCCTTTTGTTTGATTTTTTCAGATGCCATAATTGTGTGTTTTTCCCTTCTTTTCAGATTTGCCATGATTAGGAGAGTAGAAACTTGTTTGCCTCCCTATCTGGTTAAAATAAAACACACTAATTAAGACAAACAAATAAATAAGGCGTAATTAGAGACAAATACTCATAAATTCCCTCTAGATAAAACACACAAACTCAGACGAACAATTAATAAGGCTTAACTAAAGACAAATGCTCACAATCCCCTCTGGTTTAATAAAACGCAAGTAAAAGACACAAACGCATATCGCATGAATGATCATTTTAGAATGCATGCATCTTCTCCTCTAAGTCTACCCACAGTTTGCGAAGGACAATCCTAGCAGCCCGTTCTATAGCTTTGGCGTAGGACGTGTTGCTAGTTTGTCCCCCCATGTCCGGGGTCGTGTCGGTGCTAGTAGAGGGTACAACTCTATGCTACAGCAAGAGACGATGCCACCAACGCACCACCAGTTCACTACCTGTGCTTTGGCAAGGATTTAGAGCGGGGACCTTACTTCTGACCAGAGTCAAAACCCAAACCCATGCATGCGTTCCATGTGGTCAACCCCATATGGGACATGCATGGTGAGAGAGTGCATTTTAAGACATTCATCTACAGTGTGTGTCATGGCATGCAACCCTAATAACTCGCATTTGTCATTGCGTCATTGTCCAAGTTCTTATACCTGTTTCTGTTACCTTTTTTCTCAAGTACTTTGTTGCGAGGTCCTCAGCCAGGAGCTCAGGTGTCTCCGTCGCGGGCGGTTTCCCGTGGTTGTGTTCTCTTGTCTTTTCTGAGTTATTGGTCACTTGTTGATTGTAGTTCTTCTTAGAGCTCGTGCGTTGTCCCCTTCTGCAGCTCCTTTATTCCACTTGTGGATAGCCATGGCCCCGCAGACCCGCAAGCCTCCGGTTGTTGTTCTGAAGGGGGTCCCACCCTGGGGCCCTCCTTCTCTCACTTTGACTGTTCCTTCCCTCTGTGCATCCCGAATTGAGAATCAGGGAGGATCCTTATCTTCTCTTCCGAGACAATGGCAAACACAAGTTCGTCTAGGGCCCATCACTGATTCAACTACGATGACTACCATGCAGGTCCCAAAAGTTCTGCCATCTGAATCCCATTCCTCGGGCCCTCCTATTTCAGGAGTTCAAGGAGCTTTGGATTCATCTATTTTAGGGTCTGTTCCTGTTCTGCTCTTGCCTTCTAACCTATCTTTTGGTGGGTCCTCGGCCACACAAGCTTAGTGCTTGAGGGCTTTGGCCTAAGAGTTCGAGCGCATGGCCCTTTCTCTTGATCATGTTGAGAGTCCTTCTCCTTCGACCCCTGAGGTTCCAGTGTAAACCACTATAGTATTGCAAGCTCACCCCACTACTTTGTCGCCCATACCATCGCCTCAGCATCTCACTGCTCCGGCGATGGGGGCGTTATCTCTGCCTCATGCACCACAATTGCATTATTCACAACATGCATCACAGTCACCTAGGAATCAACCCATTGGTTGCGCGAGAGTTCAGCATTTCTCGAGTCCGTCACTTGGAGCTGTCCTGGTGCCGCAACTGTTGCTCTCTCGCTCAACACCACATACAACGTAGCATATCCAGAATTCACTTCAGCATCAAGATCAGGTTCCAACACGTAGGCTATCACCGCACATTAGGCGCACACCACCCACTATCGAGCCAGTGCATCTCACCACTTTGGCTCAACAAGGACAACAACCTAAGAAGAAACGAGGCCGTCGTGTTGAAAGTGACTACACTCCATGGGTAAGCCACTGAGTGCTGTTTTTCCTCAGGTTGTGTCGCTTCTGAGACTCCTAGATCTGCGTCCCCTGCTGACTCCACTCCCTTGGTGGTACGACGCGAGCGTATACTACGATTATCATCGAACCCTCGGGCATTCGACTAATAAATGCTTCACTTTGCGTGATGTCATACAAATTTTAATCGACTGTGGGACTATTATTGTTACCGCACGAGGCATATCACTTGCACCCTTATCTTTATCATCACCAGCATCTAGTTCAGTGCGCATTACACATCCACATGTCACCGTTGAACCGACATGTCGTGATATGCCATGTCAGCAAGGGCAGCAACAACGGCGAAAGCGGCCTCGCCATAAGGAAAGAGACCTCACCCCACTCGGAGAATCGTTGAGGACATCTTTCCTAAAGTTGCGCCATTTCTGCGGCTACCAAAGATTCGCCCACCACCGAACCCGCTTCCTCTGTGGTATAAGGCAAACTTGTTTTGCCTGTACCATCGCTTACATGGGCATTCAACAAATGGGTGTCACACTCTCCGGAATGTTGTCCAAAATTTGATTGACAATGGGAGCATTGTCGTCAACACGCAGGAGGCAGCCCACACACACACTTGCACACACACGTGCACACCCTAGAATAGTCGACCTTACTGTGTCAGGGCCTACAAGCTCTGAGGATACTGGAACTTCAGGGGTTTTCCCCTTTCTCCCAATTTTTCCCGGGGAATCCAGCTTGTACTCTCCTTGCTTCTTCTTTTTCCCTAGCTTGTACTCTCCTTGCTTCTTTTGGCAGCACATGTGTATGCCGCTCTTGTTCCATTTGCCTAGTTTTTCCTCTTTTCTTTTCTCAGTTCTGTTTAGCACCACTCATATACGCCACTCTTGTTTTTGTTCCCTTGTGGGGGGGTCCAACCTAAAGCGTGCCAGTTTACCATGAGCTGATCTAACCTAATATGTGCAAATACCCTGGATCAAGTGGGAGACCGTCACAACAGCTATCAACTCAGACAAAGATACAGTTTCAATGTTATCAGTAGATTCAGCATTCACAGTGACAGCTTTGATTCCAACAATGGTTGTAATAGCTTTTGTTACACCTACCTTGATTCTGACTTCCAATGGCACTGCAAGGAGTTACTTTGAACCTAAATGGCATCAGCAAACATCAATGGCACGGACTGGAGTTGTATCCTTTTCCTGTGTTTTCTTTCTGCATCATCATATATCAAAACACAAAAAAATAGAAAAAAGCACAAAAGATAAAAAAAAAACATAAAACAAAGGAAAAAGCAACTAAGAACATTAGAAGGGAAGTTTGCTTGTCATTAACATTCTGCCCAATGACGAAAATCGGAAAAGCTCGACAATGTTAGAGTGGATTATCCCACCTCAGTTGTCACTACTTAGACAGCCAGGTTAGCAAGGGAGCCACCAATTATCAAAGCCAGACGAAGTGTCCAAACTCAGCAAGGATCCTGCACCTCCAAGAGGGAGATAAAATGTTAGGAGTGACTGATAGTGTGAGCTAGAAAAGAAAACATGCATTTTCAAGGGCATAAAAGAATAGAGAAGACAAAAAGCGAAGAGAAAAGTCAGCCCAAGAGTGTGAGACGTGTGTTATAGCTCTACCCTTACCATACCTTGGGGAGGAGTTGGAGTACGCGCTCGATCAAATCACACCTCCAAGGGACTGAACCACCCTTTTGCAAACCAACAACTGAACTAAACAAGCAAACAACCCTGATAATGTACTCCTTGGATAGGCAGGATAGTAAATACAGATAACAAGCAACTGAAATCACATGGCATGCATCAAACAAAATTCACTCTTGCATAACTAAATTGCTCACGAATCATAAAGCCCACAACGATAATAATAATCATCATAGCCTTGCTGGATTAGTCCTTTTGTTTGCAGGCTCTTTGCCAAGTGCTTTTACCCAGGTACATCCAGCTCCTCAGTAGTCAAAGTACATATATAGTGAGGACACCAATCAGTGTACGAGCTACATGGACTTGCAGAGTCAGCAGTGTGAAAACAATTCCTCCGCAACAGTTCAAGCATGGTAGACATTGTTTATCGAAGGCCTGAGGACAATAAAGCTGAATACATGATACAATGAGTAACATAGGATGGCCAGCCTAGGACAGACCACGATGTCTCACATTACTTCTTGCCATTCGAGCATAGCTCACAACAGTGAACGAATGTACATGCCACCAGTCAGTGAACAAGGGAAAATCAGCTGCAACCGCTTCAGTGATTCAAGGGATCATTCACCCTTATGCTAGGGGCGTGTCAGCTACTTTCTAGTTTGGCTCACTTATTCTGCTATTTGGTTCATCAAAGGCAAAACAATTATTCTCTGATCAGAATCTACATGTCAAATGATTAGCGGGACAACAACGTGACTGTGAACCCTACAATAATCTAGAATTTGGCGAAGACAATCAGAAAGATATCCTAAAGTGGTGCGCCCAAATACAGAGCCATTAAAACACCACAGGTGAACAGAATACGCCCCAAACATGCCAGTCAGTGGCAGATTACAACCTCAATTAAAGACCTCTATCAAGTCGCCCTGATTCCTTCAATCTTCCAAGTACAGAACAGGGAAGCAGTTGGTTGCACATGTTCTCAGTCACTTGATGAATGGTTGGTTGCTTCAACTAGTGACGGTCTCAAGTACTCCAGTGGCTCACTGAACATCTGTAGTTGCAGCCTGGCTTCCAAGACCCCATACCCTCAAGTGATGTCCAGCCAGTCCAATACCAGGGGCATGTCAACTGCTCTTTGGTCAAAGGTCACATACAAAACACCAGCTACAGTGTAATTGAACCAGAGTCTTTGACCAGGGGCATGTCAGCTGCTCTTGGGTCAAAAGTCACAAATAAAGCACAAGCTACAGTGTAACTAAGCCAGAACTTTCGACCAGGGGCATGTCAGCTGCTCTTTGATGGAAAGTCGTGTTTCAAGCACCTAACAGAACATCAACTTACAATGTAGCTGAACTAGAGCCTCCTACCAAGGGCATGTCAGCTGCTCTTTTGTCAGAGGTCACATACAAAGGACTAGCTGTGGTGAAATTGAACCAGAGACTTCAACCAGGGGCATGTCAGCTGCACTTTGGTCAAAAGTCACATACAGAACATCAATGTAATCAGAGCCTTCGACCAAGGTCATGTAAGCTACATCTTGGAAGGAAGGGGCTATTTCGAGATTGCATGGCACGAATTATCTTCCAAGTGATGGTTAGTGTATCTTCTTACAGAGAAATGAGATTCACCACATAATGGCCCCCATTGGAATGACGACTGTAGCATGACATTGTGCCATTTCAACAGACATTCCCCATAGTGGTGATGATCTAGGGTGCACTGATATCTGAATAAGTTCCCCCTTGGCAAATCCTTGTGGCTAAGCAGAAGGTCAGACCTCCCTTCGCCTTTGAATTCTGTCCAAACAGACGAGTTTAGGGCCCTTTTCTTTTACATTGATTTTCCTATCCATGGTTCGCTCCGATGGAACGAATCCTGGTGTTCATTTACATTGATTTTCCAGTCCACGGTTCGTTCCAATGGAACGAATCATGGTGTTCATTTACATTTAAGATTTTCCTATCCATGGTTCGTTTCATTGGAGTGAATCCTGGTGTTCATTTACATTTGAATTTTCTTATCCACGGTTCGTTCTGATGGAACGAATCCTGGTGTTCATTTACATTTGAGATTTTCCCATCCACAGTTCGTTCCGATGGAACGAATATTGGTGTCTTTTATTCGTGATTTTCCAATCCAAGGTTCGTTCCGATGGAACGAATCCTGGTGTCTTTTGATATTTGATATTTTCCTATCCACGGTTCGTTCCAATGGAACGAATCCTGGTGTGATTTTCCCATCCACGGTTCGTTCCGATGAAACGAATCCTGGTGTTCATTTACTTTGAGTTTTTCCCATACACAGTTCGTTCTAGTGGAATGAATCATGGTGTTCATTTACATTGAATTTTCCTATTCACGGTTCATTCCGATGGAACGAATCCTGGTGTCTTTTGATGTTCTGAACTTTCCTATCCACGGTTCGTTCCGATGGAACGAATCCTGGTGTATTCTAATATTCTGAAGTTTCCTATCCACGATTCGTTCCAGTGGAATGAATCCTGGTGTTCATTTACATTTGATTTTTCCTATCTACGGTTTGTTCCAATGGAACGAATCTTGGTGTTATTTTCCTATCCACGGTTCGTTTCGATGGAACGAATCCTGGTGTCTGTTGATATTCTGATTTCTCCCATCCACAGTTCGTTCTGATGGAATGAATCCTGGTTTGATTTTCCTATCTAGGGTTAGTTCTGATGGAATGAATCCTGGTGTCTTTTGATATTCTGAATTTTCCTATCCACGGTTCGTTCCGATGGAACGAATCCTGGTGTCTTTTATTCTGATTTTCCTATCCACGGTTCGTTCCGATGGAACGAATCCTAGTGTCTTCTAATGTGATTTTCCTATCCACGGTGCGTTCCGATGGAACGAATCCTAGTGTCTTCTGATGTGATTTTCCTATCCACAGTTCATTCAGATGGAACGAATCCTGGTATCCTTTATTCTGATTTCTCCCATCCACAGTTCGTTCCGATGGAACGATTCTTGGTGTGATTTTCCTATCCACGGTTCGTTCCGATGGAACGAATCCTGGTGTCTTCTGGTATTCTTAATTTTCCTATCCACGGTTCGTTCCGATGGAACGAATCCTGGTGTCATTTATTCTGACTTTCCTATCCACGATTCGTTCCGATGGAATGAATCCTGGTGTCTTTTGATATTCTGAATTTTATCATCCACGATTCGTTCCGATGGAATGAATCATGGTGTGACTTTTCCTATCCATTGTTCGTTCCGATGGAACGAATCCTGGTGTTCATTTACATTGATATTTTCCCATCCACGGTTCGTTCCAATGAAACGAATCCTGGTGTGATTTTCCTATCCATGGTTCGTTCCGATGGAACGAATCCTAGTGTCTATTGATAATCTGATTTTTCCCATCCACGTTTCATTCTGATGGAACGAATCCTGCTGTGATTTTCCTATCCACGGTTCGTTCCGATGGAACGAATCCTGGTGTCTTTTGATATCCTAAATTTTCCTATCCTTGGTTTGTTCCGATGGAATGAATCCTGGTGTCTTTTGATATTCTGAATTTTCCTATACATGGTTTGATCTGATGGAACGATTCCTTGTGTCTTTTATTATGATTTTCCTATCCACGGTTCGTTCCGATGGAACGAATCATGGTGTCTTCTGATATTTTGAATTTTCTCATCCACGGTTCGTTCTGATGGAACGAATCATGGTGTGACTTTTACTGTCCACAGTTCGTTCCGATGGAACAAATCCTGGTGTTCATTTACATTGATATTTTCCCATCCAAGATTCGTTCCGATGGAACGAATCTTGGTGTGATTTTTCCCATCGATGGTTCGTTCCGATGAAACGAATCCTGGTGTGATATTCCTATCCACGGTTTGTTCCGATGGAACGAATCCTGGTGTCTTTTGATATTCTGATTTCCCTATACACGGTTCATTCCGATGGAATGAATCCTAGTGTCTTTTGATATTCTGATTTTCCTATCCATTGTTCGTTCCGATGGAACGAATCCTGGTGTCTTTTGATATTTTAAATTTTTTCTATCCACGGTTCATTTCGATGGAAGGTATCCTGGTGTCTTTTATTCTGGATTTTCCTATCCACGATTCGTTCCGATGGAACGAATCTAGATGTCTTTTGATATTCTGAATTTTCCTATCTACAGTTCGTTCCGATGGAACGAATCCTATTGTCTTTTATTCTGGATTTTCCTATCCACAGTTCGTTCCGGTGGAACGAATCCTAGTGTCTTCTTCTGAATTTTCCTATCCACAGTTCGTTCCGATGGAACGAATCCTAGTGTTTTTTGATGTTCAGAATTTTCCTTTCCACGGTTCGTTCCGATGGAACGAATCCTGGTGTCTTTTGATATTCTAATTTTCCCATCCACGGTTTGTTCTGATAGAACGAATCCTAGTGTGATTTTTCCCATCCACGGTTCGTTCCAATGGAACGAATCCTGGTGTGATTTTCCTATCCACAGTTCATTCCGATGGAACAAATCCTGGTGTCTGTTGATTTTCTTATTTTTCCCATCCACGGTTCGTTCCGATGGAACGAATCCTAGTGTGATTTTCCTATCCACGGTTTGTTCCGATGGAACAAATCCTGGTGTCTTTTATTCTGATTTTACTATCCACGGTTCGTTCCGATGGAACGAATCCTAGTGTCTTTTGATATTCTGAATTTCCTTATCCATGGTTCATTCCGATGGAACGAATCCTGGTGTCTTCTATTCTGACTTTCCTATCCATGGTTCGTTCCTATAGAACGAATCATGGTGTCTTTTGATATTCTGAATTTTCTCATCCAAAGTTTGTTCCGATGGAACGAATCATGGTGTGACTTTGCCTATCCACGGTTCGTTTCGATGGAACAAATCTTGGTGTTCATTTACAATGATATTTTCCCATCCACGGTTTGTTCCGATGGAACGAATCCTGGTGTGATTTTCCCTTCCACGTTTCGTTTCGATGGAACAAATCCTGGTATTCTTTTAATCTTGGTGTCCTTTTTACCTCCTTGGTTTGGTCCATTTCATTCCAAGTGAACCTCTGTGTTTTTTCAGAGTTATTGTTGTTCCTTCCCTCTTGTGGGCTGGTATCCTGAACTACCCGGGCAATCCCAATGGTGCCTGATGGATTCCCCACTCTCTTTGTTTTTTCACTCCTTTCGGGCTGGTAGCTCGAACTACCTGGATGACTTCCGTGATCAGTCACTTCCTGGTCGGCAGGCACCGTGAGTGTTGTCTGGAGCTTTTTGCGACAAGTGCGACAACCAGTCATGTCTCTTCGGAGCTGATTGGTCGTCAACTTGTCAATTCTTAATCTTTGGTGCTTGTTCCTCCGTTTGGCCTCAGTTGTGGCGACAGGATCTTTGGTTTGAATCGCTGGTATGTTCCTGACTAGTGGTTGATTGCCAGTGGATTACTCTTGTTTGTGGTTTCACGTGGGGTGTCTTTGTCAACCCTGAGCATCGGTCTCTGTTCTACTCGACCTCCGACCTCGCACAGGGAGGGGCATCTGTAGACACACCAATTTTCTGATTTTACAGGAGGGAGATGTGGTTGCTGAGCTCTAACCAAGGCTAATTAATTCATGGAGATCCAATTAGGCCCATGATGGCCCACTTAGGCCCATTAAACCTTAATTGAGCCTATTTGGGCCCATAAGACTATCTTAGGCCTATTTGACTTCATGAAAGCCCGTTTAGCCCATTTGGACCCATTCAGCCGTAATTGCGCCCATGTGGGCCCAAAAGGCCCACATAGGTCCATTAAACACAATCCGAGTCCATTTTGGCCCATCAAACATATTTAAGCCCGTTTAACGCTTTTTAAGCTCATTTAACTTGTTTGGGCCCAATTGGGACCATGTGGGCCCACAAGGCCCACATATGCCCATGAAGCCCACTTAGGCCCATTGAGCCCAATTGAGTCCACCTTGGCCCCAAAGCCAACAATAGCTCAGCCCACATTTTCTTCTTCTCTCTTAAATCAACATTTCATTTTTCTCGATTATTTCCCAAAGTTTTTTTTAACCAAATTCTCAAAAATCACAAAGAACAAAAATCACCACTGAACCCATTGTTTCCTCACTTGATCAGCCCGAATCCAATCCAATTCACCACTTCACTGAGCCCAGCACCACACCATCAATCCAGCCAGCACGAATCAGAGCTCCCTCAGCTGACAGATAGCTCACCGGAGAAGCCAAGATCGCCGTCCATCTTTGTCGGCGAGTGTAGACACCCCGATTTTGAGGTGACCCAGGAATGAGTGTCCCTATGTTGCTTTGGATGCGATCAGCCTTTAAACCGAGCCCCAAACCCATTAGCAAGCCAAAGTCTAGAGTTTTGTGAGGTGGATAGGCGCACCAAGGTGGCGCACTAAGGTGGCGCACCAAGTTGGCGCACCAAGGTGGCGCACAAAGGTGGCGCACCAAGCTGCGGCTGTTGATCTTCCACCTTCCGGGCTGTTACCCTTGCAAATGAATATGCCAATGAATATTCGAGGCTTTTCATTTGCAAGACCCCTTTGTAACCTTCCTAGAGACCACTATAAAAGGACCCCTAGAGCAACCATTCTAAGGCACCTCGTTTTGTGAGAGAAAAACCTTTCTTTTGCAAGAGAAACACAATCTTTGGGAGAAACTCTGGTGCTGAAATCTGAGAACAGATCTGCACTT
>JAMKQA010016239.1:0-10773 GCA_024699735.1 Posidonia australis
CCGAGTTGACAACGCAAGAAGAAAAGGCGCATTCAATAATATTACTTTGTCTTGCAGATGAGGTAATAATCGAGGTTGCAGATGAGGAAACTGCTACTGGATTATGGTTAAAGTTGGAAAGTCTATACATGACTAAATCTTTAACCAATAAGCTTCTTCTCAAGCAACGTTTATTCTCCCTCAAGATGAAGGAAGGTACGTCTCTCAAAGAGCATCTTGATCATCTTAATACTATTCTTATGGAGTTAAGAAGTATTGAAGTAAAGGTTGATGATGAAGACACCGCTCTGTTATTGTTAGTATCATTACCTCAATCTTTTGAAAATTTTGTCCAATCCTTTGTGATTGGAAAAGATTCAATTTCTTTAGAGGAAGTGAGAGCTTGTCTCCACACAAGAGAATTGCGGCATCTAACTTCAACTTCAGGTGGAGAGATGACGGGCCTTTCTACCACGTTTGACAAAAATCGTGGTAGGTCAAACTCAAGAAGTTTTGGCAAGAAAGAATAGAAGAAAGGTAAATCTCAGGGTAGAGTAAATCCTAGAGATATCTGTAATTACTGTAAGGAACTGGGGCATTGGAAGAATAATTGCCCTAAAAAGAAGTCGAAAATGCCGTCTGCCTCTACAGCACAGGAAGAGATTGCCTCTGAAGTCGATGTTGGCTTTACTGATTCTGATTCTTCTCTTTCTTATGATCAGTGGATTCTTGATTCGGGGGCATCACACCATATGACCCCAAATCGAGAATGGTTTTCATCTTATAAATCTATTAATGGAGGTACTGTTACTGTAGCCAATGATGCACAATGTAAAGTCGTTGGTATTGGATCCGTGAGGATCCAAATGTATGACGGGATGGTAAGAAGTATCTCTGAAGTACGTCATGTTCCGAATCTTGGGAAGAATCTTATCTCCATAATTATTCTTGATGATAAGGGTTTTTGTTACAAAGGAGGATGTGGAGTCCTTCATGTAAGCAAAGGATCACTTATACTGATGAAAGGACTCAAGCAAGGACCGCTGTATATTCTTGAGGGCTCGACAGAAGTTCAAACTACTGCTCTAGTATCCTCAACTGAGCTACTCCACAAATCTAAGATATGGCATATGCGTCTTGCTCACTTATGTGAAAAAGGGATGCAAACTCTGCAACGTCAAGGTCTCTTAGAAGGACTCAAGAATATCAATCTTGACTTTTGTGAGCACTGTGTCTTTGGTAAGCAGAAAAGAGTCAAGTTTGGTCCAGCTGAAAGGAATACGAAGGGCAAACTTGACTATATACATGCCGACTGTTGGGGACCAACGAGAACACCTTCTTTGGGAAATTCTAGATTCTTCTTATCCATTATTGATGACTTCTCAAGAATGACTTGGGTGTTTCTAATGAAACACAAAGGAGATGCCTTTGTCAACTTCAAGGAATGGAAAGTTCTGGTTGAAAACCAGACTGATCAAAAAATCAAGGTTCTACGAATAGACAATGGCCTTGAGTTCAGCAATAATGCTTTTGATTCCCTGTGCAGAAACACAGGTATTGCCCGACACAGAACAGTTGTATACACTACGCAACAAAAGGGTGTTGCAGAATGTATGAATAGAACTCTGTTAGAAAAGACCAGGTGCTTAATTTCTAACTCTGGAATTGCAGATGTTTTTTGGGCAGAAGCAATTCATATTGCGTGTTTTATTACCAATAGATCTCCATCATCTTCCATTCAGATGAAGACTCCCTATGAAGTTTGGACAGGTAAATAGGCAGATTATTCTAAATTAAGAGTTTTTTGGTGTCCTGTTTATTTTCATGTAAATGAAGGCAAACTTGAGCCAAAAGCAAAGAAAGGTGTCTTCATGGGCTATGGAGATGGAGTAAAAGGATACAGGGTATGGACTCCTCAGTTGCACAAAGTTATACTTGCAAGAAGTGTAACTTTTGATGAAGAATCTATGCTACGGGAAGGGAAATCTGTTGCTGAAATTTCTGATCCTTCCTCAAGTAGCATTTCAAGTGATCAAGTGAAATTTCAGCTGTCTTCTTCTCAAAGGGATGCAGATCTTAATCCTAATGGTGAAGAAGATGAAATTGAAAGACCAGAAGCAGAAACAGACACTTCTATAGGGATGGAACAGCCACAACTCTTTAGAAGTGTAGCAATAGACCGGCAAAGAAGGGAAGTTCGACCACCTACAAGGTTAGGTTTTGAAAATCTAACAGCTTTTGCCTTACAGGTTGCTGATGAACTTGGCTCAGAAGAACCATCATCATATCAAGAAGCCATAAACAGTAAAGAAGCTTCACATTGGATGATGGCAATGCAAGAAGAGATGGAATTTCTTCGATCTACCCAAACCTGGTCTCTGGTAAAAGCACCAAAGAAGAGAAAAATAATTGGCTGTAAATGGGTGTTTAAAAGGAAAGCTGATCCTGAAGCTGCAGGTTGCATCAGATTTAAAGCACGTCTAGTTGCAAAGGGCTTCAACCAAGTTGAAGGAGTAGATTATACTGAGATATTCTCTCCTGTTGTGAGACATACATCAATGAGAGTCTTGTTAGCAATTGTAGCTCTACAAGACTTAGAGTTGGAGCAACTAGACGTCAAAACTGCTTTTTTACATGGAGATTTAGTGGAAGACATCGTAATGTGTCAACCAGAAGGATTCCAAGATCTTTCCAAACCAGATTTTGTATGCAAGTTGAAGAAGTCTTTATATGGACTCAAACAGTCTCCAAGACAGTGGAATAAGAGGTTTGATACTTTCATGCACAAACTTCAATATCACAGAAGTCAACACGACTCTTGTGTTTATGTTAGGAAGTGTTTCGATGGCTTTTGGGTTTACTTGCTTTTATATGTAGATGACATATTCATTGCCTCTAAGCAGAAAAGTGAAATTTAGAAACTAAAGTCTCTTCTAAGTTCAAAATTTGAAATGAAGAACTTATGTGCTGCCAAGAAAATTTTGGGAATGCAGATTTTCAGAAATAGAGAACAAAAGAAATTGTTCTTATCTCAGCCAGACTACATATAGAAAATTTTGTCAAAATTCAGAATGGATAGCTCCAAACCTACAGGTACACCTTCTACTCCAAGTGTTCACTTGTCTTCTTCTATGACACCTTAAACAGATGATGAAACAGAAGACATGAGTAGGACTCCATATACTAGTGCAGTCGGGAGTCTAATGTATGCCATGGTATGTTCTAGGCCTGATATAGCACATGCTGTAAGTGTTGTTAGTCGTTTTATGTGTAATCCAGGGCGAGAACATTGGGAAGCTGTAAAACGAATTTTCAGGTATCTTAAGGGATCCATAAACCAGGGTCTAAGATATGGAAATAGTGATGATTGCTTTATCAAAGGCTATTCTGACTCAGATTTTGGAGCAGATAGGGACACTAGAAAGTCCATGACTGGCTATGTGTTTACAGTGGGAAATTCAGTGGTGAGCTGGAAGGCATCTCTTCAACCAATAGTCACATTGTCATCCACTGAGGTTGAATATGTTGCAATGACAGAGGCTGTAAAGGAAGGTATCTAGCTAAAAGGTTTGCTTGGTGATTTTGGCTTACATCAAGATTCTATTGACATTTTCTGTGATAACCATAGTTCCATCTGTTTAGCCAAGGATCAAGTCCATCATGAAAGGACAAAACATATTGACATAAGGTATCACTTTATCCGAGGTGAAAAGAGGGTAAAATTGGCTAAAATTGCTACTGAAGATAACCCTGCAGATCTTTTCACCAAAGCTGTTCCAGAGAGCACGTTTGTCCACTGCTTAAATTTGCTCTATATTTGTGATCGTATCTAGATCAGTTCTGTTTAGCAGGGCGAATATTCAAGTGAAGGTGGAGATTTGTAGAAATGACTTGAATATATGCTCTGAAAGAAAGAAAAAAAAAATACATATAAATAACTCAGGCAGGAGACACTGTTCCTGGACGCAGGTTTATCACCCGCTCTTCCGATCGCTGCATCTGCTCGCGGGAGTTGGTGGACGCAGGTAGTCGTTGCGTCTGCACGTCCGCTCGTGTCTGCTCTGAGCTTCTGCTGCGTCTCCTCCCCACATCCGCGCGTCTCCTCTCTAGATCGCTGCGTCTGCTCGTGGAAGGTTGGACGCATGGAGCCGTCGTGTTAACTCTTCTGCTCCCGTCTGCTCTCCTATTCTACCGCGTCTGCTCCAAGATTCGCACCTGCTCCTCGACCGACGCGTCTGCTCTGCACCACTGCATCTGCTCCGCACACCACTGCATCTGCTCCACGCACCAATGCGTCTGCTCCACGCACCGACGCGTCTGCCCTGCTCCAACGCATCTACTCCACGCACTGCACCTGCTCACCTGCCTCCCTCTACTACTATAAAAGGAGGAGGCAGGGTCAGAGTTTTTTAGCGCAGAAGACGGGAACATCCTGATTTCTCTATTTTCTAGTTTGGGTTTCTTTTTCATCTATTCAAGTGATGTTGTTGTTATTCTGTTGCTACAAATCGTAGAAATTTCATATTGAAATTTCTACGATTTGTACAAGAGTTATACTCTTGGTTTGAGTTGTATTATTCTGAAGAATAGTGAAACCTATCTACCCTGCCTGTCGACGTAGCCCTTTCTTGGGTGAACCACATAAATTTACGTGTCTGTTTTATTTTAGTTCTTCATTTTATTTTCTTGTAGAACTAATCCTTAAACTTAACAGACTCTTTGGCATTTACAAAAGGACCGAACCCCCATCCGTGGCCATCATCGATTCAAGGAACCACCACTGGCGATGATCGTCGACGTGATCGCTAGCCAACCTCGGCAAACGGCCTATCACGACCAGACCATGACCGCCGGCCCGACTGCCACACTCCAAGAGATCAACCCAGTCCCGCTAAGCATTGGCGCCATACAGACGACCATGCTTGACAAACTTTATCGGCCGATCGTCTCCCCTGAATGGTCTACGCTGCCAGACAGGGGAGGACAACCATTGGCATCCCTAATGGTGTAGGGAATATCGACCGAGCCTGAGTGAGGGAGAAGCAAAAAACAAAATGGAGCTAGGGAAAGGACAAACCATTCTCTCCAGTCGTCAACTGCCGCCGCCTTCACCAAAGCCAGGATGCACAGCATCGTCGCGCGGTCTCCTGTCTCTGCTCGTGCACAAGCCTTGCTTGGTGTCATTCCGAAGCCTTGGCCGTCTGTCGATTCTGGAGAAGGAGAAGAGGAAGACGAGAAGGCGCAGTGAGGAAGAAGGACGATGAGCTATTTTTGGGGGGGTGAAAGAAAATAAAAGAGAGTGTTGATTTTAAAAAAGGGATGAGAGCTTTTTTGCATTTCATGATTGTGGGAAATTTCCTGAAAAATGTTGAAAGTGAGGCCGACAACCAAGCATCTGTTCACTACAGTTATAACTTCCAATGAGGCCCACATTATTTTTGAAAATTATACAGTATGCTAGATAGCTTTTGTATTAATTTGGACTAAGATGCAATTTTCCTTGCAAATTTGTCTTGGAAAAATCTACTAAGTGAGGTCAATGTTTGCATAGTCCACATGACTATTGAAAAGTTCTGCATCAACAAGCATCTGCAATCACTTGGTCTAGTAGTGAAGCCTCTTTGTGGTTGTACGAGAGGTTGGGAGTTCGACTCCCACAAACATCATATATATTACAATCATATTATTATATTATTCACTTCCTAGATTCGTATCTCATGAACAACGGAAGAAAAAATTATAAGGATCTATTTAACTTGGTGGTGGTCTCATAGTCAAGTGTTTGTTATGATTGTAATATATATTAAAAATCATTTCCCAAAAAAAAACCAAGCATCACCAGAATTGGCCCAAATAGTTGTTTTGCAAAATCTTTTGATATTTTCTCAAAATTGTACATAAGTCCTTGGCATTATCCGAAGATCAGAATAATGTCCCAAATTACATGCAATGCTCCAAGAAACAACTCTACTGAGCATGGATCAATCTTGGGCAGTTTGCTTGAGCACAAACACCCTTGAGAACTTATTGATGCTTTGAAATCTGTAAATTTGCAAAATAGTCCGTAAACTTCTATCTCCGAGCAAAACCTCAGTACAACCCCTCTAGTGATGAAGCAAGTGCCTTATTGCACTTAAACAAGGTCTAAACATCCTAGGGGAGCCAACAATTGGTTCGAATAAGCTACTACTAAAAAAATTGCAAATAAGCCCTCATACTTTTCAAAATTACACTTAAGCCCTTGAACTGGCCAAAAGCAAATTTCCTAGGGTTTTGATGCCCCCTTTGAAAGTTAGGGATACCCTTTCGACATTGCATGGTTGCGACTACACCTAGAAAAAACTCAGTGTATAGGAGCTCAATGAAAAGTACAATAACACCCCTATCATTATGTGAAGTTGCGTTTGTGCCCGGATCACTCGCCCAAACTCTCAGAATGCCCTTTTCATTGACAATCACACTCAGGATTGCTACAGTAATCACATGATTAGCCCTCTATAGATTCAGCCCCCATAGAGAAGAAAATTATAGATATGTCACCTATTTTGCCAAGAGCACAAGCAAATCTCTAGAGGAGAACCAAATCCTGCATATGAGAGCAACTAAGGCAACAATTCTCTATCTATATTCTTCTAAGGTGGGAGCCTTAGCCATCTAGCCTTATGAGTTCCCCTCCTTTCCTTTCTTTTTCCGACCAGATAAGTCCAATAACTTACCATCTCTCCCTTTTCTTTTGCCAACTCAACAAGTCTGATAACTTGTCATCTCTCCTCTTTCTTTTGACAACTCGATAAGTCCAATAACTTGTCAGCTCGCTCCGTTCTTTTGTCAACCTAACAAGTCTGATATCTTGTCATCTCTATCCTTTCTTTTGTCAGCCCGACATGTCCAATATCTTGTCAGCTCTTCCCTTTCTTTTGCCGGCTCGACAAGTTCGATAACTTGTCATCTCTCCCCTTTCTTTTGTCATCTCGATAAGTCTAATATCTTGTCAACTCTCGTTGTTCTTTTATCAGCCTGTAAGTCTGATATCTTGCTATCCATGGTCGGTAAGTCCAAAACATACCATATCCTCAGTCAGTAAGTTTGAAACTTGCCATATCTTCGGTCGATAATTCTGAAAGTAGCCATATTCTCGATTAGTAAGTCCAAAACTTGTCGTATCTTTAGTCAATAAGTCCGACACTTGCCATATCTTTGGTTAGTAAGTCCAAAACTTGTCATATGCTTGGTCGGTATGTCTGAAACTTACCATTTCTTGGCCCAACAAGTCCAATAACTTGTCAATTTTCCCCTTTCTTTGTCGACCCAACAAGACTGATATCTTATCATTTCTCCCCTTTCTTTGTTGGCTTGGTAAGTCTAATAACTTACCATTTCACCCCTTTCTTCGTCGTCCTGGTAAGTCCGATAACTTACCAGTTCTCACCTTTCTTTGTCTACCCAACAAGACCAATATCTTGTCAATTCTCCCCATTCTTTGTCAGCTCAATAAGTCCGATAACTTGCCAGTTCTCCCTTTTCTTCGTCGGCCCATCAAGTCCATTAACTTGTCAATTCTCCCCTTTCTTTGTCAGCCTAACAAGACCGATATCTTGTTATTTCTCTCCTTTCTTTTGTCGACTTGACAAATCCATTAACTTGTCAATTCTCCCCTTTCTTTGTTGGCCCTGACAAGTCCAGTAGCTTGCCAATTCTCTCCTTTCTTCGTCAACCTAGTAAGTCTGATAATTTGCTAGTTCTCCTCTTTCCTTATCAGCCCTGTAAGTCTAATAATTTGCCAATTCTCTCCTTTCTTTGTTAACTCGATAAGTCTGATAACTTGCAAGTCCTTCCCTTTCTTTGTCGGCTGACAAGTCCAATATCTTTCTATCTTTGGTCGGTAAGTCTGAAACTTACCACGTTCCATGTATTTTTTGTCGATAAGTCCAAAACATACCATGCTCTTTGGTTGGCAAGTTAGTAATCCTGTTGTGCCGCTTTTCTCTTTTGGGTCAATACCCTAAACTATCCAGGTGACACCGTCAAATGTCCAGACGACATCTGCTAAATGACTTTGTATGGCTTGTAACTTCAATCTCTTGCCACGCCCTCTTTTTCGGGTTGATAACCCAAACTGTCTATGTAACGATCCCCAAGTCGCTACCACTCAACCTAGCTACAAGTTTCATTTTAATATTATTATCTAGCAATTACACTAATTATGCAATTAAATTTAAGTACTCTTAGCAGAAGCAGAAGTAGTAAACAACAGAAAATAAAACTAGCTAAACACTCACCAGGATCCCTGATGTGTGGCAGTGTGACTCCTCCTATATGCACTAGTAACCGACTGCCATTGTCCTGCACCCACCAAACACACAAAACAAAGCACACGTGAGTGACCACTCAAAACGGTCACCCAACACATACCCCACCTAAGACAACTTGACACACCACACCGAGGAAGCAGGTGAAACTTCGCCACAAGCACAGGCATCCCACCTAGATGCTGCAACACCAAACCCAAGCAATCCATTATTTCCCAACAAGTAGCAAAACCTCAAAATCATGCCTTTAAAATCATTCTTCTCTTTTCCTTTCAAAACCATATATTTGTACTTTAAAATCCTTTTATCCACACTCGAGAAGGTTGCTCTTGCCAACTCAAGCCCACAACCACAGAAAACACACATAGCCTAGTCCCACATACTCTCTCGGTGAGCCAGACGACCAATAGTATCTGAATGCTCTCTAAAGTATCCAGGGCGCCCACAACAGCAACCACAAAACAAACACTGACCCTTTGCTTAGCTTAGTACAGTCCCCTTAAGACCAAAACAACCACACTAAAACCTCGGAGCCTTTGCTCCAAAACCAGAGTCTACTCTAGACCAAGACCAAGGAGATACTTCTCCCAAAGCACTACGTCTCAACTAGGTGCAACCCCACTGCCACTTGTAGGCCAAAGCCCGATTCCTTCAATCAGAACATAGTAAAAACCACAAGCATAATAATGTGTCAAGCTGCCCGACGCCAAGCAATCTACACTAGCCACAAGCAGTCCACCATGGAGCTACCATAGTGTCTGCACTGCCACAGACAACCACCCTATGGAGGAGTCTGCCCGTCCCGGCATCCTACCACCTATAGGACCCTCAAAGGCTAACCATGCACTAGGAAAGCCTGCTCACCCTACTCTTAGGCGAGTTGTCCCTTTCTCAGGACAAAGCATAGGGTATGCACTCTCGACACCCCAGCCTCAGTGCTTGGAACAACTAGAGTCTTTTTCACCTCCAGGTCCAGCTAGCACGCCAAACTATAACTACAAACATCAATAAAACCAAGAAGACCACATGGACCCCAACCTAAGCCAGCAGCTCACAACCATAGAGGTATCACCCATCTCCGAAAGGTCGACTGGGAGCATCAGTCTCTCAATCCTCCAAAAAATACAAAACACACGGACCTCGTCCTAAGCAAACAACTCACAACCCTAGAGCTATCATTTGTCTCTAAAGGTCGACCGAGAACTTAGGTACCTTGGCCCCCATTTCAAAACCTCAACCTACGTGCCACGTCTGACTCTCCAAAGGCATTGTCACACCTTCAGGTCCAGGCAATGCGTCCCTACGGTCTCTTGGTCCATTTAAGTAGAAAAACCATGGAAAACTCTTTCCAAAACTATTTGCAATCTGATGCATTCCTCTTTCCAAAACCTTTTGGCAAAACCATTTAGAAAATCATTAAATATCTTTCCAAAAATCTCACAAAACCTTGTGTCCAAAAGCAACACGAAAACTAAAACCAAAACTACAACTCAAACACTACCTTGACAGCTCTCCAACTAGGCCTAGAAAGCCACACCAAACGCTCTCAGAACACCAAGTTCTGGTGTCAAAGTGTCTGACGCCTACTGGCTTGTTGTCTTATATGTGCCACAGCTAACTTAATGCCAACACCCAAACTGTGCCACTGAATATCCAATTCAATGTACCACACCAAACCACACCCCAACTCTAATCCTAGGGTTAATTATGAACACTAAAGTCCAACTAAGCCATTAAAGGGAGAACCTAGTAATTCTAAGTTCTATAATCTTTTATTCTACCCATTGCCCAAGTAAGATCTTGCTAATCTATTTTAGGCAATCCCTAGGCCATGTCCATTGATTATCCTAGTCATTTATGAATCACCAAGATATGTACATCACCAGAACATTGTCAAATAGGGTAATAAATATATATATCACATCTGAGGCAGCATTTCAGCCTAACAGCAAAGCAACCTACCAGGGCAAAGTTGCACCTGGCAAGTGTGCCTCCCAGGTGCACCTAGGAGGTACACCTGAGGCACATTCCTAGGTTCAGAGCACAGTGCCTTGAACCCATGGCTACTTAATGCCCAAACATGCCCTATCCTGGTCTATACAGAATGAAACTCAACAAACGAGATACCAAACTAAATGAAATAACACAAGCAACACCATGTTACAAAAATCATCCAATTCCATGCACCACAACTCAAGAAATCACCAAACAATACTTCAGATGAACATTATAAACCAAGATTATATTTTCGAGATTAAAAATCTCACACACAACCAAAAATCACGAAACCACTTCCATTGAATTTAGAATCACCCAAGGAACACAACCATATCAAATTTGCAAGAAATTTGGCAAAAGTGTGGGTCATGCACCTTAGAGACAGTGGACAGCCATCGTCGTCTACGACACTGATGAGCTTCTCTGACGATTTTGATCAACTCCACACACTCCTAGGACCTCCATGGGCACCTTTCTCACTTCCCTC
>JAMKQA010016241.1:0-18873 GCA_024699735.1 Posidonia australis
GTTCTAGGAGTTCTGGTACTATGTTAATTGTTTACTTTCAGTTTCTTTGAGATTGAACAAATCTTTTGTATCTTGTCATATCAATCTCAAGGTATGCTGGTTTCTAAACTCTAATTTTGAACTGATATACTTTCATCATGATACCTTTTATTCAGTTTTGCCGTTTCTCAACAGGTTCTCCCACCACCAAATGTCACCGGGGCTTTACATATTGGGCATGCTCTCACACCTGCCATTCAGGTGTGTTTATTGCCCGTTCTTCATTCTTGATTGTGCAGGTAGACACATATACATGCCTGTTAATTTTCCTAACCAATGTTTTATCCTCCCCTCCATGACTATACAGGATTGTATGATACGATATTACAGAATGTCAGGCTACAGTGCTCTTTGGGTTCCAGGAATGGACCATGCGGGGATATCTACTCAGGTTGTATTCTGGCTTATTTTCTATGGTTTCACATGTAAAAGGATTCAATGTGTTTTTTCACGTAAGCAGTACTCTTTTCTTACATCTGGAATTTTGAAATTAGTTTATTTCCATTGGCATGATGGAAGTCATATTTAAATTGTTGGGAGTATTTTATTTTGAAACTAAGCTACCTAGCCTTGGAAGCTGAAAAGTACATCTTAAATGATTTTGGTAGTATCACTATAAATTGCAGACTTAAGCTGAATGTGCAGAAAGCCAGAAACTATCACTATCACTGGGAATTGATTATTCTCAATGCTGAGTGTAACAATATTCCTTTTGGTCAATCTATCATGTGATGATAATTGCTTGTAAAATAACATGCGAATCTGTCGAGTGTGTGCAGGAGCCATTTCACTATAATCCTTAGTGTTCTACATCTGCTAGATTGCTGTATGCTTTGATAATAGATCATATACACATAAATGTGCTATTTCAGCTTAGTTAAATTATCATGATATCTAACCCAAAGCCTTTTATTTGAGATTTATGATAGTGTATTATTGTAGGGCTTGATAATCTTTTGTTGTCAAAAAGTTTCCTGAATTTAGAACCCTATTTCAATTTTTTTTAGAAGCTTATGCTTCTTATAACCGAAGCTTCTTTATGTGTGTACTCACCGTCTCCCCCATTTGGTACTGATAATAGGTAACTTATCAATGATTGATCTTCACCTTATTATTTGTTCTTCCATATGATTTGGAAGCAGTGGGTTTGAAGGAACAAGTTAGAACTGAAACATATTGTAGGTTACCACAAAAGGGGATAAAGACACAAAAAGATGTCACTTAACCCAAACAGGAAAGGATGTACTGAACCAAACCTTAACCTCACTGACTATCCACAATTTTACTCCAACAGTCCCATGTCTATGATGCTCTTTTTAGTCATCACCAAGCTCCTCATATACCCTTTATCATTGAATATGCAGCAGTGTATCTATCAACCAAATACACCAAAGCACACTGAAGATGGTGACCTACAAATTTTTTTGTTCTTTTTTCTCTTGATCTTCCCCATTTTTCCTGACCCTTGCATATGTAGTCATCATTCATTGTTGGTCTTAACTGCCCAGCCTCTTAAGATCAGGCTAGCTTTTCTAGACACTGTGCTGATATTCCACCAATTTCAGGTGGTTGACATACTCATCCTCTGTCCACTTACTTTTGTATTTTTGATAATTTGAAGACAATTTGAAAAGGATGGATGAAGATATGAATAACTGACATTCCAGTGGACATCATATATTTGTTGATGAGCCTGTACGCCATTTTGCATTGTAAGCCTATTAAATGAATATACCTTTCTTCAGTCTATTCTTAATTGATAAATTTTGCTGTTTTATGTCTTGGAAAGTTTAGCGTATAGACTATCAGGAGTAATGTCATCCATGCAGCTGATGGCTCATTTTTCTCGATAATTAGTTTTTAGCTTCATGGGCTCATTAGAAGTAACTTGTGGATATAAAATTAATTATAGTGTGGCATGCTACTGTAAGATTTTTGTTTTTCCATTATGACAATGTTTTGCTGATTAGGACTAGTAAACTTTGAGCACCATTGGATATTTTGTTGAGACTATTGCTTTATCTCATTTTATTGTGTTTGCTTTTGTAGGTTGTTGTGGAGAAAAAGTTAATGCGTGAGAATGGAATGACAAGGCATGATTTTGGTCGTGAGAAATTTGTGTCCAAAGTATGTATATTTAAGTTTGCACCTTTTCTTTTTGTTTTGCATGCCCTTTTTCCCCTCTTATAGAAACAATTTTAATTTTGTGATGTGAAATGATTGATTTTTAGCTTATAAGAAACAGTAACACACACTAAACACAGTTTTTTGCTGAACTCCATGTTTCTTGTTCCAATTTTTGTTGTAGGTCTGGAAATGGAAAGAAGAGTATGGAGGTACTATACTTACTCAAGAACGCCGGTTAGGTGCATCTCTTGACTGGTCTCGTGAGGTTGGCGACTCAGCTTTTTGTATGTTTTAACATGTGAAATTTAGTCTTGCTATTTAAAGTGGTCATTTCCCTCTTGTTTTAGTAAAATTTTACACTACTGACATGCAACAATTTATGTTTTTCTTCTGCATAGTGTTTCACAATGGATGAAAAAAGATCAAGGGCTGTAACTGAGGCTTTTGTTAGGCTGTATAATGAAGGGCTGGAATACAAAACTGATGGCACAATAAAACAAAAAGGACTGATATACAGGTTGACATAAACCCCTATAATTTTGCAAATTGTTTTATTTTTTCCCTCCCATAAAGGATTTTTTTTTCTATGTTGCTTTTTTCTGATTTTGTTGGCGATCTTGCATGGGCAACATAAAAGGCCCAACTCCAACCTGGCCTGGCACACCCTATTCTCTTGCTCTATACAAAAAAAACCATCTTGAAATAAGAAAAAGATAGATAAAAGAGAAACAAACTCTGAATTTCAAATCATTAAATCCTTCTGCTCCCTTTGTTGCTGGAAAAACATTTCACAGATAAAGGAAAAATTGGATTGCCAGTATTGATGCCTTGAGAAAGGTTATATTCTAGCGAATTTTATCAAAGATTTGGGGGGGGGGGGGGGGTGCACTTGGTATTCCTTCGTTGTCACTGCACAATGTTTTTGACTTACTGTCATTGCACAGATCTTGTTCTCATACTTGCTGCTCAGTCATACTGATACATCATGTGGTAGCCCCTCAATGGCCAAGATCTTTGCTGCTTGTTGCTGTTGGTATGAAGCAAAGCTGTTTCATAGGCTTTGCAAGGTAAAGGCGACAGCTGATGGTTAGCTGTAGCCTGGTTTCTAAATTCTAACAATCACATCTTGTTGTGATGGTTTTGTGGATAAAAGGTAAAACAACTAGAGTAACTGAGGATTGGCGGCTCACGTTAAATGTCCTAAACTATAAAGAAAAGCTGTCTGATAGTCATTAATCATGCTTGGCCCAAAATTTAACAGGGCTTGGGTGGTTTGAATTGTAAGACAATCACAGGTTATCTTCTAACTTAATCTCTAAAATGTTAGCTGATGGTGTATTTGTGTTTCCTTTTAGTAGTCTAGAGTTACTTCTGTATCCATTTAGTTTGATTTCATTACTTCTGTAACTGTCTTTTTGGAGATGATAGCTACTCTCATTTATTTATAAAAAATCCTATCATTTAGTTTCATCTCATTACTTATGTAGCCATTTAGTTTCATCTCATTACTTATAGAACCATTTAGTTTCATTTTACCAAATGATTGATTAATGGAGCCGTGTTTGAAACAACTTGAATTTTGACATATCATCATGTTTCTCATTGTTGAACTCATCAAATTTGATTTTACTGCAACAATTGGTTATGATAAAGGCATAGGCCTCATATTGCAATTTTAAGGCCAGCGCTCATGTGATCGATTCTTATTTATGAAAATGAAATTTTAAATTGTATAATATTGCTTTCAATAACTAAAAGTTCAAAGGAGTTAAACCTCTTTTGCACTATATCTTGATGTTCAATTATTCATCAACACATGCATGATTGTAATTGTAGTGGCTAACTTTACTTACTTAAATATATGTTGCTCATCTTGTTTGGTTTTATGATTTGCCATCTTAAGTTTTGATGAGGTTCTCTCACACGCATGAATTTGAAATCCAAGAGATCTCCTAAAAACAAATTACAAAGCCTATCTAATATTTTATCAGAAACTTCTGGTTAATATCATCAATACACTAACGAATTTGACATTTTTTCTGTATTTTCAGGGCTTGTCGACTAGTAAACTGGGACTGCACACTACGGACAGCAATATCTGATATTGAGGCATTCATCATATTATTAAATAAAATTGGGAATACCTTTTATTTGGGAAAAAAACCAACTACATTTCCATTGTTGCTGTCCAGGTAGATCACAAGGAGATAAAGGAGCGGACTCTGCTAAAGATTCCTGGTTATGAAGAAGCCATTGAATTTGGTGTGCTGACCTCGTTTGCATATCCCCTTGAGAATGAATTGGGTGAGGTTGTTGTTGCCACAACCAGAATAGAAACAATGTTGGGTGATACAGCAATTGCTGTTCATCCAGAAGATAAAAGATACACCCATCTACATGGAAGGTTTGCAATTCATCCTTTTAATGGTAGAAAGATTCCCATCATCTGTGATGCTATCTTGGTAAATCCTGAATTTGGCACTGGTGCAGTTAAGGTAATTGGTTTCTACTTTATTTTAGTTCCTTTTTATATTATGTCAAAATTTCATATTTTATTTTTTATTATTTGCTAGATTACACCAGCTCATGATCCCAATGATTTTGAAGTCGGAAAACGGCATAATCTTGAATTTATAAATATTTTTACTGATGATGGAAAGATTAACAACAATGGTGGCGAGTTTGAAGGGATGCCACGTTTCAAAGCTCGCTTAGCCATTAACGGAGCCTTGCAAAGCAAGGTACGGAGTACATATACTTCATTTATTGATTAACATTAGTTAGTAGACATTTGAGTTTCTGTGTGATGTTTAGATTTTCGATTTTATCTATATACATGCTACTTTTCGTTACTTATCACTTTGTAGTATAGTTCTTAATGTCGGTCTCGATGGAAATTTGTTGAACATCGGTGAAAATATCAGTGTAAATGTGGTAAATATATGAAAATCCATAGAAATAGTAAACAAAAAAAAAATTTGAATTTTGATTTGAAACTATGAGATAAAGCTAAAGTAAGTAATAATCTACATTTGAGACTTTGTTTGGATGAGATTATGGGCCTCCATATTATCTTATAATCTTGACAATGACCACTATCCCAACCAAACAGGTTTGGCATTAACTACTTACACACATTATTTGAGGCTTTGTTGATTCAAAATAAAATGGTTAGTATAATAGATGTAATGGTGTTTGGTAGAATATGATGAATTATGAAGGTGCATTTATTTTCTTATCCAGGGTGATATAAATTTACATGATTTACTTAACGAAAATTACGATGAATGTCATCCGTTTATCTAATGTAAATTACCATGAATTTATGTTGATAATGAAAATTACCAATAGGAGAATATATCATATTGTAGGTATATTCCGGTATTATTATATCATTTGCATGTAAATCATTATGATCACCTAATGAGAGAATTTTGTGGTCATCTAAACTAGATTTGAAGGCATAATGATAAATATATAATTTCGAACAACAAAAGCAATGTTAAATTCTACATCCAAACTAGATTCAATATTATCCATATTTTACATCTATAATCTTACAAATATTTCATTTCTACTTGCATGCACAGAATCAATATACTACATCCAAAACTTATTTCAAAATTGTATCTAAACGATGCCTAAGACTACTTAAATTAACTTTCTAAACATGTACACATTAAAATATGTTGCATGGACTTAATACAAATGTCTTGAAGCATAAATAATACCAAAAAATACTTAATAAATGTTAAAAAATAAAAGTGCTCATAAAATTTACCTCATATGTGCTTAATATCATAAAGAATGCCTTGGTTCCTTCAAATCTTCTTGTTGTTATTCAATTATGTTGTGGTCACGATGAATTTGTTGTTGAATTTGGAACTCTCCTTAATACATTGATGTTTCAAGATGTATGATTGTAATATGTTTGGTATTTAGCAATATAGTAGTGGTACTGTGATAGTGGCAGTTGTATTAGTAATTCCATTGGTGAATATTGTGGAATAAATATTAGTTGAGGAATTCTTTTATGCTGCTGAGGGATGTAATATTGAGTTAGATGATGTTAAGGTATTTATTTTTCATATTGTGTTAAAGAAGGTGCATAAACGAATTCATATTTCATCCAGTTTGTTCGCTTGAAGCATAAGAATTTCATATCATGTTTCATGATCCTCGTCTTAATGTTACCATCATTGTCATTTGGTGGTTGTGTGACATCATCATCTATGTCGTTGTCACTTGTCATCTCATAAGCTTGATTATTTTAACGAGAGGATCTTGATAAACTTATATATTTCTTTACATCATTGTTTATCTCACTAGTAATTCTAAAACATTCTTTTTATTTTAAAGTTGGATCTCTATTTTCTTGCAATACTCAAGTATAAGGTCATTTTCTTAGTCCTCATTATTAATATATACAAGATCTATTAGGTCCAAATAGTTTGTCTTCTTCTTTTTTTGATATGATTTATTCTTAATTATATATTGTAGTGCATAAATACGAAATCATTCAACCTTACAGTTCTTAGTATGTTTTTTTATTTATGAATAGGGTCGAATGCGCTTCATTTTCGTTAACAACTTCATAATGCTATTGTTTGAGATAAAATTTTTAGAGTAACATTGCTGAGATTAGGAGTTGTTCTCTTTAACATCCATCATTTACTTAAAATATGATATTTAGTTATTAACTATTTCATGAAGTAATGTTATGAAATAAAATAATGATAGTAAAAACATTACTTGGGATTATTATACCATGAGAGCGTATCAAGTGAGAAGTTTGTCTTTAAAGTACTTTATTTCATTTGAGAGTTTGTATTTAAACATTAACATTATATTCCAATTTTTTTATCACATTTTTAACAAATGTTAGTAAATTAACATAGCTATTGAGTTGATGATTGCACTGGAACTGTGAATTTAAATAATATACTACATTAACAAAAAAACTCATTTAGTATACAATTGTGTAAGAAATTTAACATAGATTGAAAACATGAATGTACTTGTTAAAATACTTGCCAGCTTTACATAAAGATGATGAAGTATGTTGAACTATCATAGATGATTGTATGCTACATCAACCATAACATCTTTCATCAATTGCATAGTTTTGTATAAGAAACATATGATAGACTTTTTATCATTACACATAGCTATATTATTGATAGACATGATTGTTGATGGACACGATTTAGACATAGCTATATTATTCTATCCGTCTATAAGGTGTTGCTTTAATTTTATTATTCTTCCACTCATCATTTTCTTCTTGTTGTATTTTTATTTTGTTTTTTGTTTATCATTGTCGATAGGATATACATGCAACTAATCTAGATTATCTTATTTAAGTGTCCTTTAATCATTACAACCTGTGCTACTTTCAGATCTTGAGAAATTTGACATTATAAAGGTTGAAAATAAAAGTAAATGTCATTAATTTAATGAAATAATGTATTACAAATATTTATTGATTTTCTACAAGTTTTAGTGATTTTTTACATTTATTTCTGATTTGTGTTCAAGTTTTTTGATTTTTTAAATTATTTACATATATTATGATTTTTTAAAATTATTAATCATTTATTGCTTTTCTATTTAATTACTAATTTACTGCTTTTTAATGATTTTTAGAATTATTAGGTAGGATCTATGTATTGTTAGGTTAGATTCATGTAATATCAAGTTATTAACATCAAAATACAAAAAAATTGAAAAAAACTTAAGACTCATGTATTATTAGGTTAGATCTATGTAATATTAAGTTATTAACATAAAAAAGGGAAAAACCTAAGATATATGTATTATTAGGTTGGATCTAATTATTACAACGATAAATCTTAGGATGCTATCATAGATCTACATGAAAAGTTCAAAACACAAATACAAAAAACGAAGAAAACAAAGATTCTATGCAAAAGATTCTATGCTATCATAGACGTTTGTAATAAAGATAACCAAAAGAAACTTTGTTCAGGAAAAAGGAAATGAAGAAATGTGGTGTCATGTGTGACGGCCCTTTTAAAGGATGTGTCAACGCTTGGTGTTCAACTAAGTGTAAAATTTACACCACGTTGGGCAACATGGTTGACATTGTAGAATTAAACATTGACACATATCGATGAAATATTATTGACACGTGTTGGATTCTGAGTTAATCGACACGATTTACAAGTGTAAATCGAAAAATAACATTTTTTGGAGCCAAACTTCGATTCATGTCGGTGAGTGTTGAAGTGTCGGTCGATACTGTGTATTTTTTACATTGTGTTTGAATAATGTCGAGCGACACATCCATTAAAACTATAGACATGCGCCACAACTCTTTCCTTTTCATTTGTTTCTTTTCTTTCATAAATGCCTAACTTTCAATGTATCTTTTGTACTTCTTTGCAATCTGGTGGCTTACTGCAAACTTGAAGAGCTTTCTCTTCTTAATCGCTCTTAAAATCTATCCTTCTCTAAGGTATAATACTTGATTTTTACATAAAATCTTTGTTTTTTTTTTCATTTTTTGTGTTTTTGTTTTAAACTTTTCATGTATATTTATGATAGAATCTTAGATCTATCATAATAATAATTAGATCTAACTTAATAATACATAAATCTTAGGTTTTTTTTCATGTTTTGTTTTTGTGTTTTGTTGTTAATAACTTGATATTACATAGTTTTAACCTAATAAGACATAAGTTTTAGGTTATTTCATGTTTTTTTTGTGTTTTGACGTTAATAACTTGATATTACATAGATCTAACCAAATACCACATAGGTCTTAGGCTTTTTCATATTTTTTATGTGTTTTGATGTTAATAACTTGATGTTATATAGATCTAACCTAATAATACATAGATCTAACTTAATAATTCTATAAAATCATTAAAAAGTAGTAAAATTCGTAATTAAATAAAAAATAGTAAGATATTTATGTTAAACATATATGAGGTAACTTTTATGAGTACTTGTGTTTTTAAATATTTATTAATTATTTTTAAGTATTATATATGATTCAGGAAGTTTGTATTAAGTTCATCTAGTATATTTTAATGTGATACGTATTGAGGAAGTTTATGTAAGTAATCTAAGATGTAGATTATTACTTATCTTAACTTATTCTAAAGTTTTAAATCAAAATTCAAAGTTTTTCGAATATTTCTATGGACTTTTATAAATTTATTGTGTTTCCATTGACATTTTCATGGATGTCTGACATGTTTTTCTATTTTTGTTAGAAGTCCGACATTAAATTGACGTTTAATTCTATGGTCAACATAGATGATTCGTGTCGACATCTATGTCTGATATATGGTATTTCACGACATACCTGTGTTTATTGTGCCACCCAAATCTGATTCTGATATGTGTTGGCGAACACGTGTCAATGTTAAATACTATGCTCTGTAGTCCCTCTTCCTTAACTGCTGGCACACAAATCCTTCAAAGATGTAGTATCTGCTTCAATTCTATTAATAAGACATGGAAAAAGGAGAACGTGGGTTGTGTTTCTCTACATTTTACCTCATGGTCCTCCTCTTGCAAAACAATACTTCTATGGACCTTATAAAATGCTTGTTTTATAGCCCATCCTGTAATCACCGCAGGATAACTATTATTTATTTAATACATAATTTTAATATCGACCACTTAAAAACAAATTTAATATTTGATTGTAGTTAGCCATTCATCATCGAGTGACAGTAAATTGATCCCATAATGTTGTGGATATACCTATTTTGCTAGCATTCAACAGTTTTTTTTTCACATAAATATTTGGTTGTTAAGAATATTGTGCATTACGGCTTTTTTGGAAGTTTTCCCTTGCACAGAACATATATAGTTTTCTAGATTGGTGAGACTGTATACGAAAAATTCTAGATTGCTGATAGAATCTTGCTATATTTTATTCCTCAGGGTCTATATAGAGGTTCTCAAAAAAATGATATGAACCTTGGCATTTGTTCAAGGAGCAATGATGTTGTGGAACCAATTATGAAGCCACAGTGGTTTGTTGACTGCACCGACATGGCTGTGCAAGCTCTTGATGCTGTCACGCATGGGAAGATTGAGATTATCCCTAAACAGTATGTGCAGGAATGGAAAAGGTATTGGCTCTGAATTTTACCTTTGAATGTGAGAATTTCATAGATCTAGTAATTAAGCATTATGTTGTTAAAAATTGAGTATAGGTGGTTAGAGAACATACGTGATTGGTGCATCTCAAGGCAACTTTGGTGGGGTCACCGGATTCCTGCATGGTATGTATTGTTGGATGATGACCAGCTAAAGGAAATTGGATCGTATGATCATCATTGGGTGGTTGTGCATGATGAGGATGAAGCTCTTCTTGAGGCACAACGAAGGTTTCCAGGGAAGAAACTGCGTGTCATCCAAGATCCAGATGTACTGGACACATGGTTCTCATCTGGCCTTTTCCCATTATCTGTCCTTGGCTGGCCAGATGATACTGAAGATTTTAAGGCTTTTTATCCAACTTCTGTTCTTGAAACTGGACATGACATCCTTTTCTTCTGGGTTGCTCGAATGGTGATGCTGGGAATGAAATTGGGAGGGGATGTGCCCTTTACGAAGGTGAAATCTCTCTCATGAGTGTCTACTCCTAGTCTTCTGTGTGCATTAATTTTTGAATGACTGATTGCTTGTAAACTACGAACATCAAGCACTCTTAATTATCTTTGAATGGGGCACTATTAATGATTTCGAGGTTTAAATTTGTAGCTATTTAACCCTCACTTTTTACTTGTGATACGAACCTAATCAAATTTAATGTAGAACATCTGTAGTTTAGTCTTCATCCTCTATGCATGAGAATGCCTCTTTAGGCCTATGATAGGTGTAAATGGTTAACTGACATCCAAAATCCGGTTCAATTCTGAATATTTATCCAAATTCCTTAAATTTGGTTTGAATTCGGAATTCCGATTTTATTTTCTGAAAAATATTGGTTTGAATTCGGATATTATGAAATCCAATCTGAGGAAATCCAAATCCAGAATCATAAGATATAGTTGAGATAATCTGAATATCCAAAAGTAAATGATATTTCATAAGTCATATATTTTATCTATTTAACTAGTTAATATTGTATATTATTTAATTATCTTTTTTAATTATTGTTTAATTGCTGTAACTATTTGTATTTTGTGTGACTATAGTCATAATTTAAGAAATTTTGATATTTATTATTTTTAAAGTAGGAATTCATTTTGGGTTTCAGATAATATCCAAATTCAGTTATATCCGGTGGATTTCAGTTTGAATTTGGATATGGTTAATAAATTTTGGATTTGAATTTGGAAAATGTGGTATCCGATCCATTCACATCCTACGGCTGTCTCTTACTGGAGTTGCTTCTCCTGTGTGGCATTGCGCTATCCTTGTTATGCCTTACATGTATATGATCACAGAATGCATTGTTAAAAAGCATTTATAAAAGCATGGATTATTATGATGTAGTTCCTTCTTTCATTTATTGGACACAAGGTATTTATAAGGGGCTAAGGGGCAGAACACAGATTTTTTTTCTTCTAACAAGGAAAAGATCACTCCAGTTCTCTAATGAAATCAATAACAACAATGTCCTTGTATTGTCAAAGCTATTAAAAAATGGGTTTATTAGATGTTTGGGAAACTGTAGGCCATAGTATATCTTTCTAGAAGAAAAGAATGAATATATATATTATTTTCATTTAGTCATGTGTGTTAATAGGTATACTTGCATCCGATGATTCGTGATGCACATGGACGCAAAATGTCAAAGTCTTTGGGCAATGTCATTGATCCACTCGAAGTAATAAATGGAATATCCTTGGAAGGTCTCCATAAACGGTTGGAGGATGGTAACTTGGATCGGAGAGAATTGGCAGTTGCTAAAGAAGGGCAAGTAAAAGACTTTCCTAATGGTATCCCAGAATGTGGTGCAGATGCTCTGCGTTTTGCCCTCATCTCTTATACAGCACAGGTTTAATCTTTTTTATTTTATTTTATTTGTTAAGATTGTGCTTGGACTCTCCAATGAACTAAAGTTTATTGTTCTTTGCTTTATACAGGCTGACAGGATAAACCTTGATATCCAAAGGGTGGTTGGTTATAGACAATGGTGTAATAAACTCTGGAATGCTATACGCTTTGCCATGGGCAAGTTGGGAGATGATTACGTGCCTCCTACGAAGCTTCTGGTGGAAACTCTGCCATTTAGTTGCAAGTGGATATTATCTGTCTTGAACAAGGCCATATCAAAAATAATATCATGTTTTGAATCATACGATTTCTCGGGTGCCTCAAGTGCAGTTTATTCATGGTGGCAGTTTGAGCTATGTGATGTATTCATTGAAGTAATTAAACCGTATTTTTCATCGGGATCAAAGCTTGAATCATCAATGAAAGCCTCAAGGGCCACACTTTGGATTTGTCTAGACAATGGATTGCGTCTGCTCCATCCATTTATGCCATTTGTGACAGAGGAGCTTTGGCAACGTCTTCCCCGTGCACCTGAGGATTGTTCTTGGAAAGAATCTATAACAATATCAGAGTACCCTTCAGTCGTGGAGGTAACATGAGTTACGATTTTAACAATCTAATGTAGAAATATTTGATGTACTGTTTCCTTTACATCTCAATGCATTTTATATGCAGATGTGGACAAACAAAGATGTTGAAGAACAGATGGAGATTGTTGAGTCAGCAGTCAGGTCACTTAGATCATTGCGCCCACCAAATGACAGGAATGAGAGGTTTGGCTTTTAAAAATTTAACTCGTGCATGTAATTTGCTGTTTACATATGTGTGTGTGTGTTTGTGGTTTATTCTGTGTGAGAATGACTTTGAACTTTAGATATTATATTGTTATTAAGAATTTGGTCATGCTCATTCCTTTTTTGCCTTTTCAGACGACCAGCTTATGCCCTTTGTGCTTCTGATATGGTTGCAGACACTGTTAAAAGACTTGAATTTGAAATTTCAACTCTTGCCAACTTGTCATATTTAAAGGTACATGTATTGCCAAACAAATATTATTTGTCCTTTTGGTGCTTTCCTTTTCTGCATGTAACTTGAAATGGGGTTATTTATTAACTAATACGATTACTGGCATTTTGCATTTAACTGAAAGAATGAGGTTGATGATGACTAATGACCGACTCAAATTCTTTAGCATAAATTTCTGGAAACAGGTCAACACAGTGATCCTATATGCAATATATATTACAGAGAATAAGTTTATCATCTTGTTGCTTCCACATTTGGATGTGAGTTGAAAATATTTGTTAATTACTTCTGGATGGTGTCATATGTTTAAATGAAGTAAACGAGTGAAGATGTCTATTGACCAATTCACTCTCTTTAGCATAGTGGAAAAAGACACTGATCACTTTTTTGAACTACTGATCCGATATACATGGGAATGACATGATATATTCAAAATAAAACACTTGTTGGATGACTTTGGATCATAAAACCTTGAAGCACACTTTTTCCCACAGACATCAACTAAAGTCCCTGTTTTTTTTCTTGAAATCTACCCAATGTTATCACCATTTTATAGCAATTCATCACTTGATCTTCAGATTGAAACGACTCACTACATGGTGTTGTCATCTTATGTGCCGCAACAGTGCCATACACAAAGAAACGTAGGGGGGAGGGTTGCTGTATTTCTCCACAGATGAGGGTTCACGTCCTGTATGACTTCTTGTTTCCTCTTTTCAGTAGTTGGTCCATCTTGTGTATAGTTTGATCACCAACTCATCCATTCAAGCAGAAGTGTTTGAAACTGTTGAGGTCTCTGACCTTAAAACTGATTTCAGCTGATTCTATCAGTCACCACATGCAAAAATACTGGTCCAATGAAGAGCTAATGCTGTTTTATGGTTTCTCTGACCGAATCTTTAGTTTAATTGCTTGCTAAACTGTTTGTAACAACAGTACTAAACACTCAGTTCAATGGAGAATTACTTTATTCATACTTATCATGGTGCTAAGGCACCCTGGCAATGGGCGAAGGTGCCTTGGCGCTTGGACTCCTAGGCGGTAATAAAAATACAATTTTTACGTGTTTTTCAGATTTTTAAAATATGTTTATAAATATATTCAGAATTTATAATGCATTAATAAATTAATATATCAATTTTTAAATTAACAATAGCAATCTAAGTATCTAACTATAAATAAAATCTTAATTGTCCGCAAATCAATATCAATCTTAACAATAACTAAGTTAATAACAATAACAATAAGTTAAATAGTCAATAATAAATAACAATAACTAATAAAAACTGAATAATAGTCATCAAGATTTAATGTTTGATAACAAAGAAAAGAATATGATCATCATTCTTTTTCTTTATCAGCATTCTCAAGTTGCCCTCCAAAATCAAGATTTTCATTGTCCTCTTTTTGTTCTTTGTAGGATTCTTCCTTTTTATCCTCCGTTTCGTATTCAAATTCTTCTTCCTTGTGAGAGTGAAAGAAAGATAAATGATTCAAATATGATTAGTGTTGAAATTTCAAAATAGTAAAAAGCAATGACAAGTGTTGATGTTTCTTAATTCTTATGAATTTAAATGTGCTCTAATTCCACTCATAATTGGAGGCAGTACAATAAAGATCAAGGATGTGGATGACAATTTTCTCAAGTGAAGGAGTGTATACATAAGAGTCCCACCAAGTGGGGAATCAATCTCTCTTTCTAAATTGTAAAGTATATAAAAAAAAAAAAATTAAAATTAGTCTCCCCTGTTTCTAAATTGTAACACATTGTCAAACACAAATATAATGTAAGTCGCATATCTAAATTGTAAAGTGTGTAAAAAATTTAAATTATGCAACAAACACTTGGTTCTTGCAAGGTAATTGTATTATTTGCCATGTCCTACCAAATCTTTCTCCATTTTGCTTGTAAGAATCTACTCTCAACATGATTTGGTTCTGCTCCCTATCCTTCAACATTTGTTCTACACATCTTAAAATGGTAACCTCATGGAAATCAACAAGTGGGGAATCAGTCTCCTCTCTTTGTATGTAGTAGACCATGGAATTTAGAAATGCTCCGACACTTAGTAGAGGACAATCATCAAAGTGTAAAGCCCAACGCTTCTCAACAATATACAAAATAGGCTTGTATTTCCACTCATTATTGCTAAAATTATCTTTAATTTCTGTCGTGGTATAAATTAATGTATGTGCAAGGTAACTCATGGTTGGATTCTCATCGCAATCAACCAATCTCAACAATAAAAAGGGTTGAGAACCTCCTAAGCAATCTTCCAAGATATTCTAAAGATCAGTACAAAGCATTGCATTCATTACTTGTGTGTTTTGAATAGTCTTCACCAAACTAGACTCGTTCCTCATTCAAAGTGGTAAAACAAGTTCTTTCATATTAGACTTTGTAGTGAATGCTTCACGAAAGACTAAGTGTGGAAGTAAATAAAGGATGTGATTTTCCTTACCATGACAATCACTTTCTTGAATTTTATCAATTTCCTAATGTCCTCAAGCATGAGATCAATGCAATCTGTGGCACAAGAAATCGAAAATATTTTGTTATTCTTCTCCATCAACTTTTTCCCTGCAAGAATATAATTTGTTGTATTATCGTGAAGAAGTCCCAACATATAATCTACAGTCTTTTCCTACCCTAAGCATTAATATAATACTAGTTGAAGGTATCCTTTAGATGATTCATTAAGAAGATCAAACTCCTTTGTCATCAGTCTGTCCATCCATCAGATACGAGATTAATACTATATTTTTTCTTTTAATTTCTACCACATCATTAAACTTCTTCTCCAATAGTGACTTCCTTACTTGATGGAAGGAAAGTGGCTTATATTTTCTCTTATAGTGTCCAATGGCCTTATAAAGTACTTCAACTGTCAATTTGTTAATTATATAGAAAGACAATCCACCCTCATATAGGGTGTCCACAAAGAATTCATCAACGTACTCTTTTTCCTTCTTCTTGAAGTGGTCCTTTATTGATTGTCTTTTCGTTGCCTTCTTTCGAGAGCAAAAGTGCGAAGATTTTCCCTACACAACACATCAAGAGAGTCTACATTCTTTCCAATTGGGATAGTTGATTTTGTAGTTTCATTACTTGAAGACATAATTATCTTCCTCACTTATTGTGTAGCGGTAGAATCAGTAAGCATAGTATTGCTTCCATCAATTGTAATGTTGGGCTTCCTTTTTCTTGTTTCTGTTGCACAACTTCAACAACTCGTCTGCAATAGCTATTATTGTTTTGGGATATTTATTGACATCTGGGAAGCTTCCAATCAAGTGCTCCTTCTACCTCTTGATACCACATTTACTAACATCAGTTAGCATTGCACAGTATTCTTGTTATCAACTTACCGACTTGGCTCATCTTGCTTTATCATGTGATAAGATTGGATCAATATCGGGGTGCTTCTTGTACTTGTCATCCTATGAATCATAATAAATGGAAAACAACGAAAAGAAGCACTTGTGATTAAAACAATAGTAAATGTTAAGATAACATATAATCAATAGTCATATTATTCTGAATTCTAAAGGAAAAAAACTAAAAAAACAGCAAAAGCATGACTAAAATCACATCAAAATCCGTAAACATGGACGGAATCAACTTATATATCAACAATATGAACATATACCACATAAGTATGTAGTCAAAATACCAAAATTTACATCAATTAAGATAAATAATACCATATTAATCTGAATTTTGAAGAAAAATGAACAAAAAACAGAAATTCACATCAATATGAATAAAAATTGGCTAAATCCATTTATATAACAATAATATGAACAAAAATCACAAAAATATAAAGACAAATGATAAAAGCAAGAGAAATTTAAATAAAGACCATGAAATATACCTTGGAGAGTGAAAGTTGGAAGGAGAAGAGAAGGTCACTAGAGATGTTGCGGGAGTTGGGTCCTGCCAGAGATGCTGCCAAAAGTAGCCACTGGAGTTCCATCAGTCACCGGAGTGATCACTGAAAGCATGGGAGGTCGTTGGTTGGAAGGGAGGCCACAGCAGCAGCTGCCAGGTAGCAAGGGAGGTCTGGACACTTGCAGGTTCTCGGATCTGGATGTATAGGTTTTTTTTTAAAAAATTAATTGGATCCAGATCTGGGTCCCTATGACACGTCTAGTTGCCCAGGCGGAGACAAGGTGCGTGCCTGGTTGTCATTAGGCTAATTTAGCTCAAGGCGTATGGACGCCTTAACCTTCAATGATGCCTTGGCTAGGCGGGTGTCGTAATTAGCTTGACTTTACTATGTTGTTTACAAGGCCAATGTAGGCAAGTAATAGGTAAATAAGTTTCAAAGTTATAAGTGTGAAAGGTCACCTAGGGTTCGGCATATGGCCATCCTTTTCAATGCCTTGAGCTTGCTTTTTCAATATTCTAAGGCCATGAGCCTTGAGAAATTCTGGTCATGTACAAACCTCATGTCTTGGTATTATAGACCAGTATGTTTCAGGCATGGAAACAAATGTCGGACAGTGTCGGCGAAATTTCGCCGACACGTATCGGAAGACAGAACTGCAGAAACGACATGTTTATGTATGTCGTGAAGTACCTGATTTCCGTGGAGATGTCGACGCGTATCGTTGTGTCGATGGATGTTGGTGGATGTCAGGTCTTTTCTACACGTAATCACTCCGACACGGACGACACGCCTTCCCCGTAAATCGACAAAGACCTCTGCTTCAGCCACTCCCGTGATCTACTCTCTCGACACCCGTGACCACTTCTTGCTCGGTCTTTAAAATCAGCAGCGAGTCGATCCACCGATCTTCAAAACTCCAGCCTGCTCCGCAACCTGCCTTCGTCGCCCAACACCGTCTGTCCACTGGCCGATGAGCTTCTCCTACGTCGTTCGTCGATCTGTGGGTCTACTTCCTTCTCGAGCTTCGTCGTCCAGCCCTTGCTCCTTTGATCACCACCCGCGAGTCTCGAGCCCCAACCCTTCGTTGTCCGCGAGTCGCCAGCCCTAACCCTTCGTCGTCGGAGAGTCGCCAGCCCCAGCCCTTTGTCGTCGGCTAGTCGCCAGCCCCAGACCTTCGTCGTCCCAAGCCCTTCGTCGTCCCCAGTCCGTCGTCGTCGTCTGCTTGTCGTCGTCCTCAGACCTTCGGCGAGTCGTCACTGAGGTTTCCCGTCCCCAACTCCTTATGTTATTAACTTCAACAATATTATTTACTTAAGTTATTTCTTTTGTAACAATATTATTAACTTATTGAGTAAAAATGACTTCCTGCCGCCAACCATTTCTTCTTCTTAGATGGGAGAAAAGTTAGTCATGTAAAGTAAATTGACTAAGCCTGTTTGTCACAAAGTCTTCATCGTTTCAGAATAGGAATAATTCGCGGCAAGTCGAAGGGTAAAATTGTACATTTACGGAACCTTCTTATGACTGTTGAATATTCCATTTATACTGTATTTTCATTCTCTAAATTTAAGGGTTACTTAATGAGCAAGGATTAGAAATTATGGAAGTAGTGAGATTGTTTCAGAAGTATATATACAATATTCTTTGTCTGAATTTTTAAAGTAGTGTTTATTATTATTTGTGAATTGAATTTTCGGGCTTACATGTCTAAATTAATCCTGAAATCACTTTTTATTAGACCTTCGGTGAGTCCTCAGACCTTCGGCGAGTCGTCTTTTGTAATGTTATTTCTTTTGTTTAT
>JAMKQA010016242.1:0-12540 GCA_024699735.1 Posidonia australis
TTGAACTAAGGTTTTTACTTTATTTAATGGATTTTAATTTCTTTTCACTTGATTAAGGTTTCAAAATTTTGATTAATTAGGGTTTTATCGAATTTTAAGTTGATTTAAGTGGATTTTAGCTGGATTAAGTGGATTAGGATTTATGGTTGGATTTTTAAGTGGATTTAATTGGATTTTGTTAGATTAGGATTCTTATTAGGGTTTTGTGGAATTTAAGGTGGATTTTAGCTGGATTAAGTGGTTTATTTGCTTTTTAGTGAATTTTAATGGGTTTTAGTGTTTTATTGGGTCATGTGGGCTAGTGTGGGTCTGATTGGGACCTACGTGGACTAGGGTTTTGGTGGTCGCGACCAGAGCATCAACCGGAGGAGCCTGCTGCCAAATGAGCTCAAAATTGGGGTGTCTACAATATGTTTGTTTGGCCTCTCCTTTACTTAATTGGTATTTCTCTGGTAATTCCCCTTCTAGATGGTGTTTGGGCCCATGTGCATGTCACGTGTGTGCGTGCGGGACCGTGTGGGACTAGGTTGGTAGCTAAGTCAACTCAGCACAGTAGCATGCACAATATCCACTGCCAGCCCTTGTGCTTGCAGCCTTCAACCATGCCATATCTTTGACTCGCCAGGATTTCCAACGATGGGGGCGGATGGATGGCGACAAGAGGGTGGCGGCATAAATGGAGAAAGAGAGGAAGGCTTCGGGGGCAACATAGCAAAAGGAGAAGAGGGAAATCGTGGGAGGAAACAAGAGGAAGAAAGAGAAGGGAGAGAAGAAATTGTAGGCGTCGTCAATGGAGGAAGCTCACCGAAGGACCCTTGTGCCCATAGGACGACAGGAGAGTGGGGGAAGATCATCTGGAGAAGAGGGATTCCTAGAGTTCACCAGTAGTGTACACGTCTTCCCTCTTCCCTCTTCCCTTACCTCACTATTTAAGTTAAAATTCTTGAGTTTACGCCATGATTAAGTGTGGAAAGCATGAATGTGATTGGATTAGAGCAGAACCATAGATGCATGGTGATCTTGCGATTTTTCCATGATTTTACAAGTATTTATACTGAATTTTCGAGATGCTTGCTACAGTAGTGAAAAATGAGATGCATGCCTTGTGATTTCTATATCTTGAGATGCATGCCTTGTGATTTCTATATCTTGAGATGCATGCCATGATTTTTTATGAAACTTGTACCAAATGGAAGTAGACTTGGTATACTAGATGAAGTGTTTTCTGTAAGATTTGTGGCTCACCAGAAAGGGGTCCACTAGAGGTCCCATTTCTGATGAATGAGTGAGTATGGTCTGAGGAGAAGTTTACTGAAGACGGGGAATTCATTATACCGAGTAAAATCGGTATGCCATTTTTCTGTCAATTTTCAGTTCAAAACCTGTTTCAGTAAACCAAAATGTTCTGGTCTTTCATTCCAGGAGATTTTGATCAACCAAAATATTTTGGTCGACCAAACCAGAAAAATTCAGATGACCGTTTTGAAAGTCCGGTCGACCGATCTGGGCACCTTGGGCCCATTTCTGTCTACCGATCCAGTTCGATATGCCAAACTTGACCCTAGAGCCAAATAAGATTTATTTTAATAAAAATGTTTAAGTATGGATTCTTATGCCTATTTTGAAGTGTTTAGGCATAATATTTAAAAAAGTGCTTTAAAGAAATTTATAAGAGATATATTAGAATAAAAGAATAGTTTTATAGAAAGATTTCTGTAACAGAAAGACTTTTAAAAGAGAAAAAGGTTTAAAAGAAAAAATGTATGTTTTCAAAATAAGATTTTTAGAATTGGCCCTGATTAGAAAAACTGGGTGCCTAGAGAAGATGTTGAATGGGCTGAGTAAGATAACTCATGAGCTCAAACACCAAGATAGAAAGGGGCGTTGGGAAACACATCCTTGTGCACAAAGAATAGTGAGAGCTTGTTGGCTCATAGGGGCCTGAGGAGCCCAAGAGTGCGGCCTATTGGCCGAGGTAGATAGTGGAATGTCCAGCACAGAGACTTTCACTATGGCAGTATAGGAGGTTGAGGTTGGTGTCTCTCCCTTTGTTTGTAGCCAGGTCACCCCTGATCAAGGTGACACTAGAAAAGAAAAGAGTTTTCAGATTTGAGATTCAAAAATTAGATTTAAGCTAGAATCAAGTTGTGTTTTGGCTTTTGCGTTTTAGCCAGATTCTAGCTAAGACGAGATCAAAATTTTAGGGCTGGTCTAGCCAAGAATTGTGTTTTAGCCAGATTCAAGATTTTGTTTTAGGCTAGAGTCTAGTCTCAGAAATGATTTCTAGAAATGCATTAGATTAGTGCAAGAATTTTAGAACAGAAAGAAAGATTTTAAAAGAGCATGATTCACTAAGTTTTCCTTGAAAAGAATTTCCAAAATTTTTAATAAGAGATTTATTCAAAATTTTGGTTCCAGAGGAAACCTAGCTTAGAAGCTTTTCAGAAAAGTTTACAGAAGCCTGGAAAACTTAGAATTTAGTTATAGGTGTTTTCCATCATGTTTTCATAGCGGACTCGTATTGGGTGACTTAGAAGTCACTCACGTGTGTTTACTTTGTTTTTTTTTTTCATGTGCTTTTGGACTGCTGTCTAGTCCGGTGTTTAGAGACAAGAGCCATTAGCCACACACACAAGTTTTGGGTAGCTTATAGTTAAATTTCTTTTTGAGTGCATTAATCCTAGTATAGTAATTTAGATTTTGTAGCGCTTGATTTAAGGACATTACAGAATTGTATTAGAGCACTAGGTTGCACTAAGTACACCAGCTTGGTGGTGTTCAAGTTAGTGGCTCCGTAGGACTGCACAAGAGAGAATTGCACCTGACTTTGAGTTTTGTGTTGGCAGCAAAATGCCGAGAGGCCAAGCAGGACTTCAACATCTAGCTCAAGTGTTGAGCAAGGAGGAGGTACCTGGCAGGACATTAGACATGAGCTACGCGAGATAATGAGAGGGATTGTTCAATCCATTGGAGGTGGCCACAAGGATGAGGCCAAGAGAGACGCATGGATCAAGCAGTTCCGCCAGTTGAGCGCACTGACCCTAGATGGGTGCGGCCAGGCAGAGGAATGTGGAGCATGGCTCAGAGAAGTAGAGAAGATTCTGAAGGGCATGGAATGCCCAATAGAGAAATGGATTCTGTTGGCCACTTTCCAGCTCAAGGGTGGTGGAGGTCTACTCACCACACCAAATTCCCTAATCAGGACATGTTGATGATCACCTGGGAAGAGTTCCAGAAAGTGTTCTATAAGAGGTTCTTTCCTGAGCATGAGAAAGACAAGCTAGATGGGAACTTCAGAAATTTGAAGCAGGGGAATCTTTTCGTGGCAGAGTATGAAGCCGCCTTCCACCGACTAGAGTAGTTCTCCCAGACTATCGCCATCGAGAAGGGTCGAGCCAAGAAGTTCATGGAGGGGCTGAATCCAACTCTTAGAGCAAGAGTTCTCAGGGTTCTGGTGCCAGACACTAATTGACGCAGTGGAGCTAGCAGCTCACTACGAGGATGAGCGTCGGCTGTTTCAGGAAGAGTTCCCTAGAGGAAAAGGGAAGAGATTCACTCTACGGTCTTCTGCTTCTAGTACACCTAGCTCTACAAGTTTTGGGAGCTCCGTGAGGAAGAGAAAGGAGCACTCTGAGTTTTCTATGGAAGGACACAGTGTGATTGGAAAGTGCCGAACCTAGTCAAATCGATTCCATCAGCGGTGCAGGAAGATAACCCTGCAATATCTGTAAGATGATGGGTCATATAGTGGCACAGTGTGGATTCCGATAGTAGGGAATAGATGGGGTGAGGTGCTACAACTACGAAAGGACCGAACACTTCTAGAAGAGTTGCCCAGAACCCTAGAAGACAACCGGAGATGAGCTCTGATAGCCTACGATGGGAAGAGTTTTCTCCATCTTTGCCCTAATTGCAGGTCCCTCAGGGGACGTCGTAGAAGGTAAGGAGCAGTGAGAGATATTACAGATATGTGTAATCGTGCTATACTATGAACCTTGTATAATTAGCACTGATATCTATAATAATAGTATTTGTGGTTGTGTTGTGTATGAATGCTAGGATCCTTTGTTGTAGCTGATCAAATGGCCCGAGTTCTATTTGACTCAGGCAGCTCATTTTCATTTATATCTGAGTCATTCGTGGTCGAGGTTAGAGATAGACCTGTTAGGCTAGCTTTTCAGCTGGATGTTGTAACTCCATTAGGAAAACATAGTCTAGCATGGAGATATTTGAAGTCGGTCAATATTCAACTAGGAGACAAGGATTTTTAGGCCAGTCTGATTCTGATGAAGATGCAAGAGTATGATGTTATTCTGAGAATGGACTGGCTAACACAACACTCAGCAATGATAGACTGTGCCAAGAAGAGGGTCTTAGCAGAATGCCTAGGCCATGGGGGTGCATGATACAAGGAGTGACGTCAGGAGAGCCAAAGAAGATAATCTTAGCAATTAAAGCGTACCACCACTTAGCCAAAGGCTGTATGGCGTACTTGGCCAGTGTGACGGTGTTTCCTCCTTGCTAGTGTTTGGCATACAAGACATCCCAATCAATGTGGAATACCCAGACGTATTTCCGAAAGAATTGCTAGAAATGCTACCACATCGAGAAGTAGAGTTTGTGATTGATTTGGCACCAAGGTCAGGTCCTATCTCAAAGGCCCGTGTAGAATGGCGCCAATGGAGTTGAGAGAGCTTCGGAGTCAGCTACAAGAATTATTGGACAAGGGATTTATCCATCCAAGTAAGTCGCCCTAGGGAGTATCAGTGTTATTCGTCAAGAAGAAGGACGGTTCACTTCGGTTATGCATTGGTTATTGGATGTTGAACCAGATCACCATCAAAAATAAGTATCCACTACCCTGGATCAACGATTTATTTAATCAGCTACAGGGAGCATCAGTCTTTTCCAAGATAGATCTAAGATCTAGATACCATCAGCTTAGAATCCGGGAAACAGATGTGCATAAGATGGCTTTCAGGACCTGGTATGGTCACTATGACTTCTTGGTCATGCTATGGGCTGACGAATACACCAGCAGCTTTTATGGATCTGATGAACAGAGTATTCAGTCCTATTTAGACCAGTTCATCATCATTTTTGTAGATGACGTATTAGTGTATTCTTCAGATGTAGAGACCCATTAGATTCACTTGAGGACTGTGCTGGAGACACTGAGGCAACATCAATTGTATGTTAAGTTCTCCAGTGTGAGTTTTGGCTGGCAGAGGTAACCTTCCTCGGACATATTATCTCAGGAGAAAGCATTAAGTTAGATCCAACCCAAGTGGAAGCAATCAGTAGTTGGGCCAGACCGAGAATAGTGACGGAGATCAAGAGTTTCCTCGGGTTAGTGGGTTATTACCGGAGATTTATCCAAGATTTCTCAAAGATTGAAACATCGTTGACTAGATCAACTAGGAGGAAGGCTCTGTTTGCTTGGGATGAGCAGTGTGAGGAGAGCTTCAATGAGCTGAAGGATCGTCTGGTCACAGCCCCAGTTTTCAAATTATCGTTTGGTAATGGGGGTTTTGCAGTGTACAGTGACACTTACGGGATCAGATTGGGATGCATCCTAATGCAGCATAGGAAGGTAGTAGCTTACGCCTCTCGACAACTAAAGGACCACAAGAGGAATTACCCCACCCACGACCTAGAGATGGAGGTAGTAGTGTTCACCTTGAAGATCTGGAGACACTATTTGTACGGCGAGCAGTTTGAAGTCTTCACAGATCATAGAAGCTTGACGTATATTTTTACTCAAAAAGACTTGAACCTAAGATAGAGAAGGTGGGTGGAGCACATCAAAGACTACGATTTCAGCTTGTCATACCACCTAGATAAAGCAAACGTGGTTGCAGATGCACTGAGCAAGTGCACCCATGTCATGGCTAGCGTAATGATCAAGGAGTGGCACCTGATGGAAAGGTTGGTTGAGTGTAGACCACTAAGGCAGTCTCAGAGAGCTGTGAGGACTTTGTTGGCAAACCTGGCTTTTCGCCCAAGGATGGTTGAAGCCAATGTAGTGACCTAGCACTTTGATCCCTTTGTGAGGGACACTTGGCATAAGATCAAGGCAGAAGAGGTGCCTCATTTCTCAGTTGGTATAGATGATGGGTTGAGGTACGATTTACGATTGTACGTACCTCAAATAGAAGAAGTAAAGAAGAGCTTGTTGAATGATGCCCATTGGTCTAGATACACCGTCCACCTAGGGAGCACCAAAATGTATAGATATTTAAAGAGAAACTTTTGGTGGCTTAGGATGAAAAGGAAATTGCTGAGTTTATGGCAAAGTGTGCAACTTACCAGATGGTAAAGATAAAGCATCAGAAACTTAGAGAAACCTTACATCCTTTGGATTTTTCTGTCTAGAAGTGGGAGCACGTGTCGATGGACTTTGTCACAAGATTACCCAAGACTAGAAGAAAGAATGATACAGTATGGGTAATCGTCAACCGGTGCACCAAGTCAGCACACTTTCTGCCAATAAGAGTGAGTCCTCCCTTGTTGTAGCTAGTAGAACTGTATGTAGCAGAGATAGTCAGGTTACATGGGGTTCCAATATCTATTGTGTTTGACAGAGATACTAGATTTACATCCAGATTCTAGGGAGCTCTGCAAAAGGCGTTTGGGACAGTGTTGAACTTTAGCACTGCCTTCCATCTCCAAACAGATGCTCAAACAAAAAGGACGATCCAGACCCTAGAAGATATGCTGTGAACCTATACCCTAGATTGTGGGGGTAGTTGGGAAGACTACTTGTCGCTTGTAGAGTTCGCCTATAATAATAGTTACTATGCCAGCATCGAGATGACACCATATAAAGCACTGTAAGATAATCCGTGTAGAACACCCACCTGTTGGAGTGAGGTAGGCGAGCGGCAGTTAGTGGGACCCAAGATTGTACAGTAGCATGAGGATAAAGTGGAACTAATTAGAAAGAGATTGCTTGCTGCACAAAGTAGATAGAAAAGCTATGCAGATCAGAGGTGTAGGCTCCTTGTATTCGAGGTGAGAGACTTCGTCTTCCTTAAAGTGTCACTAACCAAAGGTATAACGAGGTTTGACAAAAGGAGCAAACTAAGTCTTCGCTACATCGGACCCTACCAGATTATCAGAAGAGTTAGTGAGGTGGCATACAAGTTGGACCTGCTCCTGAGCTATCCAGTGTGCATAGCGTCTTCCATGTGTTGATGCTAAGAAAGTGTTTCGCAAATGCGTCCCAGGTTATTCCAGTGCAACCAAAAGAACTTCAGCAAGACTTGTCAGTGGTAAAGGATGTCGTACAGATATTAGACAGAAAAGAATAAGTTCTCAGAATAAGGTCATTCCCTTGTTGTTGGTATAATGGCGACACCATGATGCAGAAGAGGCAATCTGGGAACGAGAGATAGACATCCTAGCATAGTCCCCCCTGTTGCAATGAGAAAGAATTTCAGGACAAAATTCCTTTAAAGGGAAAGGATGTAATATATGTGCTTGTGTTATCTAGAGTAAATGTAATGAATTATTTTAATCTAAATAATTAAGTTTAATGATATGTTTGTTTGGCATCTCCTTTACTTAATTGGTATTTCTCTGGTAGTTCCCCATCTATGTGGTGTTTGGACTCATGTGTGTGCGTGCAGAACTGTGTGGGGCCAGGTTGGCAGCTGAGTCAACTCAGCATAGTAGCATGCACAGTATCTACCACTAGCCCCTGTGCTTGCAGCCTTCAGTCATGTTGCATCTTCGATTCGCCAGGATTTTCGATAATGGAGGCAGATGGATGGTGAAAAGAGGGCAGCGGCATAAATGGAGAAGGAGAGGAAGGCTTTGAGGGCGGCATACCGAAAGGAGAAGAGGAAAATCATGGGAGGAAAACAAAGGAAGAAAGAAAGAAAGAGAAGGAAGAGAAAAAATTATGGATGTTGTCAGTGGAGGAAGCTCGCTGGAGAACCCTTGTGCCCAGAGGACGACGGGAGAGTGGGGGAAGATCATTCGGAGAAGAGGGATCACTGGAGTTCACAAGTAGTGTATGCGTCTTCCCTCTTCCCTTACGTCTCTATTTAAGTAAAAATTCTTGAGTTTATGCCATGATTAAGTGTGGAAAGCATGAATGTAAGTGGATTAGAATAGAACCATGGATGCATGATGATCTTCAGATTTTTCCATGATTTTACAAGTATTTATGCTGAATTTTTGAGATGCCTGCTACAATAATGAAAAATGAGATGCATGCCGTTGATTTTTATATCTTGAGATGCATGCCATGATTTTTGGTGAAACTTATCTCAAATGAAAGTAAACTTGGTATGCTAGATGATGTGTTTTCTGTAAGATTTATGGCTGACCGAAAAGGGATTCACTGGAGGTCCCATTTCCGGTGAACGAGTGAGTATGGTCTACGGAGAAGTTTACTGAAGACGGGGAATTCGGTATATCGAGTAAAATCGGTATGTCGTTTTTCTGTCAATTTTTAGTTAAGAACCTATTTCAGTAAACCAAAATGTTCAGGTCTTTCGTTTTAGGAGATTTCGATCGACCAAAATATTTCAATCGACCAAACCAGAAAAATTCGAATGACCGTTCCAAAAGTTTGGTCGACCGATTTGGGCACCTTGGGCCCATTTCGGTCTACCGATCCGGTTTGGTATGCCAAACCAGACTCCAAAGTCAAATAAGATTTATTTTAATAAAGATGTTCAAGCATAAATTTTTATGCCTATTTTGAAGTGTTTTGGCATAATGTTTAGAAAAGGGCTTTAAAGAGATTTATAAGAGATATTTCAGAATAAAAGAATAATTTTATAGGAAGACTTCTGTCACAGAAAAAGTTTTAAAAGATAAAGAGGTTTAAAAGAAAAGATTTATATTTTTATAATAAGATTTTTAGAGTTGGCCCTGGTTAGAAAAACTGCGTGCCTAGAGAAGTGTTGAATTGGTCAGGTAAGATAACTCGTGAGCTCAAACACCAAGATAGATAGGGGTGTTGGGAAATACATCCCCATGCACAGAGAGAGTAATGAGAGCCTGTTGGCTCAGAGGGGCCTGAGGAGCCCAAGAGTGCGGCTTGTTGGCCAAGATAGACGATAGAATGCCCAACACGAGGACTTTCGCCATGGCAGTGTAAAAGGTTGAGGTTGGTGCCTCTTCCTCCATTTGTGGTTAGGTCACCCTTGATCAAGGTGATATCAGAAAAGAAAAGAGTTTTCAGATTTGAGATTCAAAAATTAGATTTAAGCTAAAATCGAGCTATGTTTTGGCTTTTGTGTTTTAACCAAATTCTAGCTAAAACGAGATCAGAGTTTTAGGATTGGTCCAGCCAAGAATTGTGTTTTAGCCAGATTCAAGATTTTGTTTTAGGTTGGAGCCTAGTCCCAGAAATGAATTTCAGAAATGCATTAGATTAGTGCATGTGTTTTAGAATAGAAAGAAAGATTTTGAAAGAGCATGATTTATTGAGTTTTCCCTGAAAAGAATTTTTAGAATTTTTAATAAGAGATTTATTTAGAATTTTGGTTCCAGGGGAACCCAGCTTAGAAGTTTTTCAAAAAAGTTTATAGAAGCCTAGAAAACCTACAATTTAGTTATAGGTGTTTTTCACAGTGTTTTCTTAACTGACGCATACTAAGTGACTTAGAAGTCACTCACGTGTGTTTACCTTGTTTTGTTTTCAAGTTCTTTTGGAGTGCAGTCTAGTCCTGTGTTCAGAGACAGGAGCCACTAGCCACACACACAGGTTCTAAGTAGCTTACAATTATATATAGGCTAATTTTCTGATAGGACCCATCCCTACTTAAGATAAGTAGGGCCGTGAATCTCTCAACCGCTAGATTTGAATCTTATGATGGATCTAATGGAAGAATGTGGTTATAATAACTACCACCTTATTTAATGGAATTTTTTTAAATTATTGTCAATAAAATGATAGTCACTGAGATGAAGATTGATGGTTGAGAATAAGGACCCTACTTTTCTTAAGGCAAGGCCCTTCCTGATTATTACTCTATATATGTGTGTGTGTGTGTGTGTACATACATACATACATACATATATATATACATATATAGACACACACACATATATACATACATACATATACATACATACATACATACATTCATACATACATATATGTGTATGTATGTATGTGTGTGTGTAAATGACGTCAGTCTAGCCCTCAAGGTGGACTCCATTGACTTTATGAACAACTAAACTCATGTTCAACAATTTCAACCATGAAGAAATCTATCTTGGAAAAAAATTGAGCAAAGAAAATGCTAGGGCAAGTGAAGTTGGTCCAATCGAACAACTTGGTTTAGCTCATATTCCATATAATTAACTCAAAAAAATGTTAAATTCATATGTTTGATAGCTAACATGCACAACTCTGACTTTTCTCTCTCCCTAGTTTTCTAGGGTTCTCTCTAGCAACTCCTTAAGCTTCTGTCAATTCCCTCCACCAAGCCTTCTCCTCATAGATTGCTTTCAATTTTCTCATACCTCTTTCTCCTTTGATCACTATTTCTTATCTTTTACTCTCCTTTACCTCTTTATCACCAATTCTTCTTCTACCTCTAAGCCTATTCCCTTTTCAACACCATGATAGCGCCTAAATGCAAAACTCCATCTGGTTGATGAAGTTCTTCATGCTAGGAATCTCATGAACAAGAAGAGATCTACTACCGGTTTGAAGCTTTGGAAAGAAGATGAAGTTGATCCAGATGAATGGAGGTGTTCCCTTCTATTCAAGATTATCTCTGACAACACAAAATTCAATTTTAAATTTCAATCACATGGAAACCAACAAAGATCGTGTCAATCATTGATTTGGGAAGTGATATTTGGTTAATTAAATTTGCTTCTAAAGATGATTTATTTCATGTATGGAATAATGGCCAATGGAATATTTTCAATTGTCTAATTGTGTTGGAAGGCATGGCCATCTGCTCCTTAATCTAATTATGAATTTAGTTATAATGCTTTTTGGATTCACTTTCACGATACCAATTACTCATCGTTCTATCCCTATTGTTGTTCAGCTTGGTGAACATATTGTTACTCCTACAATACCACTCCGAGAAGAAGTTTAAAAATGGGTGAATTACATTACGATTAAAGTTCTCATTGATGTTTCTGAACCTCTCTATGAATTAGTTGAATTGTTTCTCCTTGATGGGAGAGCTTATGAATCTAAAATTTATTATGAAACAATTCCTATTTATTGTTATTATTGTGGTCTTATTTGGCATAAATTCTAGAGGAAAATATTCAAGATATGGGCATGGATACTAGAGGCGTAGATGGAAGATATGGGCAGCATAAACTTAGACAAAAATATAGGAGTGGAAATTCCTCACATTTGAATTTAGAACTAGGTCACATGAGGGTCACATGACAATCTTCTACAGCTATTATTGAAGAAGAAAACAAGATTTGGAAGTTTCAAAAGGCAAATTGCTTGAAACTAGCCAAGATATCGAAATCAAGAGACATCTTAAAAGACAAATAATCAACCTCAAGAGAATATGGGGCAAGAAATATTTGTACAAGTTATTATAAATTCAAATGATTTTGAAATTGATGAACTGAAAAAGTTAGGGCCATTGGAATTGGTTCAACCTTCCTTAGAGGAATTGAAAAAGATTCGATTGTTGAAGATACTTCACAACTTGTGAATACTCCACATCTTTAAATCTAGATAATAATCATGAAGTGGTTATGGACAGTGTCTATCCTATCATGTCTACTAGCATGAAGGATACAAATCAATCTATAGTTGATAAATCTCATAAGCCTGCTAATATCCTAGACCTTTCATTACCACCAAATATTAACCTATAATTTTGTACTCCCATCCTAGCTACCAAAATTGATTGTGCCAAATCCAAATTTTCAAAAGATATCAACTGTAGAGCTTTTAGGTCTCAAAAAAAAGGCTAAATCTTTTTCTACCTTGAAGAAGTTAAAACTGGTTGATAGTAGGAGTAGAACATTTGAGTGTGAAAAAAGAAAGTATCTTAGAGATAGGCTTTAAGGAAGAAATAATGTGCTAGCAAGTAAAGTTAGGGAAGAATTCTTACCCTTCTTTTAGTACGGCAATTGAGCGAAACAACAATGAAAATACTTGCTTGGAATTGTAGGAGAGCGAGGAGCTCCCATGCGATTTGTCATTTAAATTATCTCATCACCACTTCTTCTCCATCTATCTATTTTGTTTCTGAAACCCATTGCTCCTTGTCTCTCTTCTAATCTTCTTCACCACTTCTCTCTCTCAAACTCCTTTATTGTTCAAAATGAAGGGTGCTCTAGTGGCCTTTGGCTTTTGTGGACGGATAGTATTAATCTCAATATTGAATTCTCATGTTATACGTCCAATAGCAAAAGCCCCATGAATCCAAACGAAATCAACAAGTGGATGGAGAAGAAATCTCGAGTACAAGAAGAAGTATCCAGCCGTAACCCTAGAAAGAAGATGCCACCAAGGAGAAAATATGCAAGAGACCAATCACACAAATAACAAAGGATTTAACGTGGTTCTCCTTTGCTGGGTAC
>JAMKQA010016244.1:0-14054 GCA_024699735.1 Posidonia australis
CACACAAAATCATCTTTTTCATTCGTTTGTAAGGTCAAAACCCAAAACCACACCCAAATCCATTTGTTTGGGGTTCCACATGCCTCCATGTTGTTACACGGGGCAAACAACATTCACATAAACCCACCATACCACAACAACTACTTAACATTCATTAAAAATCACCTTTTAACCTTTAAAAGTCAGGGCGAAAACGGCATACCGAATTTCAATTCGGTATTCCGAAATTTCCTGTTTCAGTATACCGAAATTTTTCGGTATGCCGAAACCCCCTGTTTCGGTCGACTGTGAAATTTCGGTCTACCAAAACCCTACGTTCTGGCTTAATCTGCTAGGATTTCGGCATACTGAATAAATTCAGTATACTGAATTCCTCACAGACAGGGCACACTCTGTTCCGCAAAGACGGAAATCGCCCAAAGTGGGAGTCCCAATTGGACCCCTCAAACAAGCATCATAAATTTCCACAAAAGCATGGGGTGTAGACCCTCAAGTCTACTTCAAAACCCCTCAAACCATTCATGATTTCATCAACCACACAAGAAGATATAAATTCGTAAAGGAAACATGCTCAGAATGGAACCTTAAAACATTTAAGGCATAACTCCTCAAAACACCCAAAATTCACACAATCTAGCATGATCCTTATACATACACATCATTGAACTCATTTCCATCATTCCTACTATTTTTCTACAATTTTTCATGCATTTATCGCAATTTTCATGCAATTAATCCTATTGTTAACAAAACAGCAAACGGAGGAAAGGGATGGGGTTGCGTACCTCCGATGGCGCCCCAGTGGTCCTTCCCACACTCCGATGAGGCTTCTCCCACCGACGGACGACACCAACACCCGTTCCTCAGCTACGCGCGTGCCGTTCTTCCTTTCCCTCTTCCTCCTCGCAACACGGCCCTCCCCGGACATGCTCGCCTCCACCTCTCCCTCTTATCTCCTCCTCCTCCTGCATCAAGCTAGCCACCCATCGCATCGGAGTCGACAGCGAAACACGGGATGCTGGTGGTAGTGGCACGGACTGGTGGAGGGTTTCTGGGGAAGAAGACGAGTGTCGCTCAGGCTCATGAATGAGAGAAGAGGAAAAGAAAGAAAAGGGGAAAGAACGAGCACAGAAATCGAGGTAACTGTGCATCCTCAAACCGGACTCCACATGGATGCCAAATCACAAGCAGATGCACAGAAAGCCAACCACAACCCCACACAACCAAGAAACAATAGATTACCCATTAATAAACCATTATACACAATATTGCAAATAATTACATGGTTTATAATAAAAATGGATAATCAGGCCCAGATGTCACATTTGGAAAAGGGGTTTCTCTAAGTATTTGAAAAGTGGTTCCGAGCTTGTGATTTTCATTATGGTTTTGTCGTGCCATGGTTGGCATAGTGTTTTGTGATGCTTTTGAGTTAGCTTTTGAAATGGTTTTCCAAAAGGATTTTGAAAAAGGAAACACATAGTTTTGTAATGGTTTTGGAAAAAATGTAGGAGGTTTTGAAAGGGTTTTGGAGGACCAAGATACCTTAGCTCTCGGCCAGCTTCAGGGATGGGTGATAGCTTTGGGGTCGTGAGCTACTTGCTTAGGGTGAGGTCCGAGTATTTTACGATTTTGGAGGACCAAGAGGCCAACACTCCTGGATGACCTTCTAGAGACGAGTGATACCTCTAGGGTTGTGAGCTACTTGCTTAGGATGAGGTCCATAGGTTTTGTGGTTTTGGAGGACCAAGAGACCGACACTCCTGGCCAACCATCTAGAGACGGGTGATATCTCTGGGGTCGTGAGCTACTTGCTTAGGGTGAGGTCCGAGTGTTTTACGATTTTGGAGGACCAAGAGGCCAACACTCCCAACTGACCTTCAAGAGACAAGTGATATCTCTAGGGTTGTAAGCTGATTGCTTAGGATGAGGTCCATGTGTTTTGTGGTTTTTAAAGGACCAAGAGATCAACACTCCTGGCCAACCATCTAGAGACGGGTGATACCTCTAGAGTCATGAGCTACTTGATTAAATTGAGGTCCACGTGTTTTTTGTGGTTTTACTGGTATTTGTAGTTGTGGTTTGAGGTTCTGATGGAACTAGAGGTGAATAAGACTCTAGTTGTTTCGAGCACTGAGGCTAGGATGTCAATAGAGCGTATCCTGTGATTTGTCCTGAGAGAGGGACAACTCACCAAGGAGTAGTGTGAGACGGCTTTCCCAGTGTGTGGTTATCTTTTGAGGGTCCTACAGGTAGTGGGACACCAGGACAGGCAGACTCCTCCACAAGATAGTTGTCTGTGGTAATGTAGACATCGTGGTTGCTCCTCGGTAAACTGCTTGTGGCCAGTGTCAGTTGCTTGGCACTGGGCAGCACGACACATTGTGTTTGGCTTATGATTGAGGTGTTGCGCTTGTGTGGCAAGGTGCTTTGCACCAAAGTAGCATTGTTTAAGGTGGTTGCGCCAGAGTGGCGTTGTAGCTTTTGTTGTGCCTTGGTTCAAAGGATCAAGCTCTGGTCTAGAGAAGACCTTGTGGTTTGAGAGCAAAGGCTTCGTGTTGACTTTTGTGGTTTGTGTTGCTGTGGTAGGTGTTTTGGATGCTATAAAGAGCATTCTGACACTGATGGTTGTCTAGTACGCATAGAGAGTGTGTGGGACTAAGCTATGTGGCTTTTTGATTTGGGACTTAATCTGACAAAAGTAGCAATTTCAAGCATGCATAAAATATTTTAAAAGAACATGCATATGGTTTTTGAAAAGAAAAGAGAAAAGAGGTTTTAAAGACATATTTGAAATGGATTTACTATGTGTTGGGCAATAGTGGCTTGCCATATTTGTGGTGTTGTGGCATTCGAGAGAGAGAGATGCCTATGTTTGGTTGTTCCTCGGCATAGGTGGGCTAGTTGGTTGGTGTTTTAGGTGAGGGGTGTGCTAGGTGACTCATGTGTGCTTTGAATTGGTGTTTTAGGCTTTATCTCTTGTTTTTTGGCCCACCGAGTAGATTGGCCTCATAGGCTACTACCGTGGGTCGGCCTTGTAGGTAGCTATCATGGGTTGGTACCACGAGTCAGCCTTAAGGCTTGGTTCTGTGGAGCACATTTTAGTTATTTCAGTTGCTCCAAAACAGTTGGTGCCCTATAGCCATGCATGGATTGGTTGGCAACGTTGAGGAGTCGTTGCAATCTCACGTGGTGGAGTGTTGTTTCTTGAGGAGTAGGTGGCCTTGGCGGAGTCAGTGAGCACGCATTCATCTACCTAGGATCGGCAACTATATAAGGAGGGTTGTGGAGTCCTCCACAAGCCACGCACAACCTCTGCATCTCTAGAGCCTTGAGCACTGACTTCTAGCCTTTTTCCCTCCTTCTCTTGCTCCTTCCTTCCTCCCTAACCATCTCGTCTCCTCCTTCCTCCTCCCTTCTAGTTTATAAAGTGAAAGAGAGAGGCAGAGTGAGTGAGAAAGAGTGGTGTTTGGTGTGTGAGCTCCTTCGACTGACTGTCCTTCATCTAGTGAGCTCCGGTCTCCATCCTAGAAGTTGAGTGTGCTCATGAGGGGGACGTAGTGAGCTTTGGTGTATGCATTGGTCGCTGCTGGTGGGTGCACAACTAGCTTCCAAGCGGTGCACGTCCCACAACTTTGCTCCGTTTTCGATAAAATTGATATAGTTGTGTTCCTTGTGATGCTCTGAGTATGATGGTTTTTGTTTCACAATTTTTGGTTGAGAATTAGATTTTTAATCGTTGTTATTTAATTTCAGTTGATACTATTCTTCTAAGCCTTTCTTAGTGAATTTCGTGAGTTTTACTACATGAAATGGTATGATTTTGGTATCAAATGAAAGTTTGTTTAATTTCCTTCATTTTGATATATTAATTGCCAGGTGTGGTTGAATGTGGTTGAAGATAGAAATTTTGAGGTGTTTAGGTGCTTGCAGAGCTCGGACTACCTGAGCTCTAGTTTTTGGGGCGACCCACGGGCTACTACCTCCAATTGGCCTCATGGGCTGCCTGTGTGGGTAGGTCCTGGGGTTTTAGGGCCTATACTAGACCCTTTTGCTGGTGTTTTAGTGGCTTTAGCCTAGTGTTTTAAATGCTGTAAAATAGTGTTTTGGTGTTAGGTATATTCTAGTGATTTATAAATGATTTCAGAATGGTTTTCAAGGAAAATGTGATAATGTTTTCAAAAGAATTTTCGTGACTTAGTTAGTGTGGTGGGCTAAGATATCAAAATGGCGTGTTGCTTGGATCAGGGAATGTGATGATATTCTCGGGTGGTTCAACACGTTACTTAGGTTGAGGTTAAAAACCAAGAATCTGCAGGCAAGTGTTCATCAGATTCTAGAGGTATGGCACTCTTGGATTGTTGTCCATAAGGCTGAGGCTGAGGTTTGCAAGTTGAGGTACCATCTAGACCTAGAGGTATGACACTATGATCGCTCCAGATGCCTAGACCTAGGGTACCGTTCATACCTCGTGATAGCATGGCAGCCGACCTAGGGAGTATGAGACTTCTATGTAGATAGGACATATCATATGGTTTGTCTAGTGAGAGGAAAACTCGCCTAGGTGTAGGATCAACAGGCTTTCCTGGTGTGAGGTTAGCCTTTTGAGGATCCTTCAGGTGAAGGGACGTCGTGACAAGCAGACTCCTTTACAGGGTGGTTGTTTGTGGTAATGTAGACACTATGGTAGCTCCTTAGTGGACTGCTTATGGCTAGAGTTGGTTGCTTGGCGCTAAGCAACATTACTCAAAGTGTTTTACGGTGTACCAATGTAGTTTTTTGCAGGTTTTGGCCAATGGAGCCCGAATTTTGAGGTGTTGGTGGTTTTGGTGTTTTGGTGGCTTTTTAATGAAATAAAATGGTTTTGAAAATTGTTTAAAAACCCAATTTGATTATAATCGCAAGTTTTAGGTTGGTTTTGTGTGGTTTTTGTGGAGCGTGTTCTAGGTGACTTTCTGGTCAATCACGTGCATTTTTATGTGGTTTTTCAATTGTAGGTGTAGACGAGTAACAGTGCCATGGTCATGTCTGCACCTGTTTCTTTTCACCATGATTTTCGGTTGCTTTTTTCTGATTGTGGTGCAGGTATCTTGTTTTCTTCTATAGAATACCTCATTGTGGAGGTAAAGAAAAGGCCCTTGCCAAGGAGCCCGATTCTAAAGAGGAGAGCATGTGGTAGAGCATGAAGCCTGAGCTACGAAACTTGGTGCATAGGATCTCTCACATGTTCAAGAAAGGAGGTTCCAGTAGATCATCAAGAGATCGATGGTTACATCAGATAAGCAAGTTACGTGTGCCTACATTTCGAGGAAAAGGTGGGCCCATGGAGAGTGAGGCATGGTTGTAGAGGATCATAAAGATGTTGGAAAGCATGGCATGCTAAAAGGAGCATTGGGTACGATTGGCCACCTATTTACTAGAAGGTGATGCAGACTAGTTGTGGAGAGCTGTATGGTGGCTAAAGTTCCCAGATTCTATGATGGTTGAGACCAAATAGAGGGACTTTGAGGTGGCCTTCTACGAGAAGTACTTTCCTAATCATGTGCAGGACAGGTTTGACTAAGAATTTGGGAATCTACAATAGGGCAACATGATAGTGAGTGAATATGAAGTTGCCTTTACCCATCTGGAACAATTCGCCCAAGCCTTCGATTCTAAGGAGCGACTAGCGACGAGGTTTTGAAAGGTCTTCAGACAAGGTTGAGATTGAAGGTGATGGCTTGTCAGTGCTAGATAGTTGCGAAGATGGTTGAGATGGCTTTTTGTTTTGAGGACAAATATAAGAAATTTATGGAAGATCGTCCCAAAGGGAAGTCCAAGTCGTCCTTTGCTTCGCCGTTCTCTTTCTCAGGTATGCCAAGTTCTAGTAGTTCTAGTGGTTCCAAGAAGGGAAGGAAAGAGAAGTCTGGTGGTGTTTCCAATGGTCGACATAGTTTTTCTGGTAGGAGTGACACTGGTCCTAGTTAGATAGGTTCCAATGGGCAAGAGATAGATATTGCTACCAGTGTAGTTAGGTGGGCCATTTTGCGGCAAATTGTCTCCATTCGTAGCAAGCATCAGGCCAACTGGTGTGTTACAATTGTTGGAGGCTAGGGCACATCCATAAGTTCTGCCCTAACCAACACAATTGGTTAGGGAGTACACCATAGCAACTAACTCGAGGGCGTGTCTTCACCATTATTGCTCCTGATGCTGGACCTTCTGGGGATGTCGTGGGGGGTAAAGACTCGTAGATTTGTGTTGTGTAACCCTCCATGTGTTGCTTGTAATTTCCCCTATACTCTGGACTGTTTCTTAATTGTGAATGTTGTTTTGTTGGTGTGTGCTTGGCCGTTAGGTTCCTTTCTAGTGGCAGACTAGATGGCCAAGGTCTTGTTTGACTCAAGAAGTTCTTTCTCCTACATCTACGAGTCTTTTGCGGTAGAGATGGAAGACAAACCAGTAAGGTTGGCCTTTCATCTCAATGTGGTGATGTCGCTAGGGGAGCACAATTTGGCTTGGAAATACTTGCAGTCTATCAACATGGTGTTGAATGATAGGAAATTTGATGCTAGTCTCATCATTATGGATATGTAGTAGTATGACATGATATTTGGCATAAATTGGCTAGCTCATTAGTTCGCTTTGATTGACTAAGCTCGAAGGAAGGTGCATTTTGGTTCCTTCTTTGGCTCGAAGTTCATTATTTCAACAATGAAGGCTTACAAGTCATTGGCCAAGGGGTGTGTGGGGTGCTTAGCTAGTGTAGTTACCTTCACTCTCCTGAGTCAAGAGTTCACAACATTTTTTGTGGTGTATGAATATCTTGATGTGTTTTCTAACAAGTTACCTAGCATGCAACTTCATAGGAAAATAGAGTTCTCAATTGATGTGGTTCTAGGATTTGTTGTTGTTTCGAAGCCTCTTTATCACATGACACTAGTAGAGTTGAGAGAGATCAAGACGCAGTTGTAGGAGTTGCTGGACAAGGGTTTCATGAGGCCAAGTGTGTCTCTGTGGGGAGTGTCTGTCTTTTTTGTCACAAGAAAGATGGTTCACACTATTTGTGTACAGATTATCGGATGCTAAACCAAATAATAGTGAAGAACAAGTACCCTTTGCCCCACATTGATGATCTATTTGATCAATTGTAGTCTGCTTTAGTGTTTTTGAATATTGATATGAGGTTAGGATACCACCAGTTGAGGATCTAAGACTCAGACATTCAGAAGACTGCCTTTTAGACACGGTATGGCCCTATGAGTTTACGGTTATGCCCTTCGGCTTAACCCATGCACCTACTGCATTCATGGATCTAATGAATAGGATATTCAGACCTTTTCTGAACCAGTTTGTGATGGTATTCGTAGATGATGTACTAGTCTATTCTCTAGATGTGGAGACTCATGGCTTGCATTTGAGGGTAGTATTGGATATTCTGAGACAACATCTATTCTAAGCCAAGTTCCCCAAGTGTGAATTCTGGTTGAGCAAAGTCATATTCCTTAGTCATCTTTTTTCAGGAGAAGGCATCATAATGGATATTGCCAAAGTAGAGGCAATGAGCAGTTTGGAGAGGCCTAAGACTATAGTAGAGATTAGAAGCATCTTGGATTTGGTAGGCTATTACAGGAGGTTCATTAGGGACGTTTCCTCTATAGCTACACCTTTGATAGAGTTGACGAGGAAAGGAGTTCCATTTATTTAGAACCATGATTGTGAAGCAAGCTTCAATCATTTGAAGGCTCGTTTGATTTCATCTCTTGTGTTGACTCTGTCTTTTGGAAGTGGTGGCTCTACAGTTTATAATAATGCCAGTGGTGTTGGATTGGGTTATGTTATGATGCAGTATGGCAATGTTATAGCATATGCTTCCTACCAGTTGAAGAATCATAAGAAGAACTACCCTACCCATGATTTGGAGATGGCTGCTGTAGTGTTCATGCTCAAGCTTTGGTGACACTATCTATATGGAGAGCAGTTTGAGGTCTTCACTGATCACCAAAGTCTAAAGTACATATTTACTAGGAAGGACCTCAACATGAGGTAGCACAAGTGGGTGGAATATCTAAAGGGCTACGAGTTCAAATTGTCCTATCACCTTAGGAAGGCCAATGTGGTCGTTGATGCTCTGAGTCAACGTACGCACATGGTGGCATGCCTGATGGTCAAGGCGTAGACCATGCTAGTGGATTTGGTAGGTTGTAGGCCTAAGAGACAAGCTTGGGGAATGAATGGCACCTAGGTAGCCAACTTGTCTATCTACCCCAAGCTAGTGGAGTTTATTATTGCCAGCTAGTAGTTGGATCATTTTGTTCAGATGTTTTTATGAAGTTGGAGGTTAGAGGAGAGCCTCATTTCTATGTTGGAGCAAATGGAGAGATATGGTATGATCTATGCCTGTTTGTACCTTTGTATGAGGAGGTTAGGTAGAGGTTGCTAGTCGAAGCTCATTAGTCCAAGTACACCATTCATCCTAGAAGTACAAAGATGTATCGGGACCTGAAGATGAATTTCTGGTGGCCTGGCATGAAGAGAGATGTTGCTGAGCATGCGGCGAAGTGCAAGACTTGCCAACTAGTCAAGGCAAAGCACTAGAAGCCTGGAGGAACATTGTAGTCCTTGGACATTCCTGTATGGAAGGGGAAACACATATCTATAAATTTTGTGACTGGTTTGCCACATACCAGGAGAGAATGACACTGTGTGAGTGATTATGGATTAGTTGACCAAGTCTATGCAGTTTCTTGCAATCTAGGTGAATCTTTCGTTGCATCAATTGGCAGAACTATATGTGTCAAAGATTGTGGGGTTGCACGGTGTTCCTATGTTCATTGTGTATAACAGAGACACAAGGTTCACTTCATGGTTTTAGATGACTCTGTAGGAAGTTTTTGGTACACTGGTCAATTTCAGCACGACATTCCATCCTTAGTTAGATAGTCTATTGGAGAAGATCAATCTAGATATTAGAGGATATGCTTAAAGCATGTGCCTTGGACTTGCAAGTGAGCTGAGAAGATCATCTTCCATTGGCGGAGTTCACTTACAATAACAACTATCATGCTAGCATTGGGATGGCGCCATATAAAGTCTTGTATGGTAGACTATGTAGATCGCAAGTTTGTTGGAGTGAGGTAGGTGAACGACAGCTCCTTGGACCAGAGATCATGTAGCTATATGCAAATAGGGTGGATCTAATCCAGAAGAGGCTTTTCACTGCATAGAGTCGACAAAAGAGTTATGCTCACTAGAGACAGAGACCACTGGAATTCCTAGAAGGACATTATGTGTTTCTGAAGGTGTCACCGACCAAGGGCATGATGAGGTTTAAGGAACATAAGTAGTTGAGTCCAGATATATTGGCCCAAAGAAGATCACGCAAAGAGTTGGTGAAGTTTCTTACAAGCTGGATCTACCACTAGAATTGTTGTCAGTTCATGACGTCTTTCATATCTCCATGCTGAGGAAGCACCTGGTAGATGCATCACATGCAATCCCAATTTAGCCAGAGGTACTTTAGCAAGATCTATCTTTTGTGGAGGATGCTATCTAGATCATGATCAAAAGGAACAAGTATTGCAGAACAAGGTGATTCTGCTTGTTCTTGTATGATGGCAGCATCATGGAGTAAAAGTGGCCACTTGGGAGCCTGAAGATGCTATCCAACATTCCCTGGTCTCGACGACATGGCCCACAATCTCTCGGCTTGTAAACAAAAAATCAAGAAAATCATTTCCAAATTGGGCTAACATATCTCTTTGAAAATCATTTTCAAAGCCAATTTATATCTTTGGAAAATACTTTCAAAATTCCCACAAAATCGGCACATCAGGTGTCCCACAAGACCACCACTAATAGCCTACAAAGTGCCTCAATATAGGCAATACAAACCAATTCAGCAAAAATACCAAAATCCTCTTTAAAACAACACTTGGGACTAATTCAGTATACCAAATTTGGTTGATTGACCGAATTGAGCTCAAAGTGCCAAAAAGGTATACCAAAATCCAAAACGGTCGTTCGAAAATCCCTAGCTCGATAGATCGAAGGGAAACAGTCGACCAAACCAGAAGCACAATCAACACCCAAGGGCCCAGAATGGTAGACCGAAGGAATTCAGTCGACTAAAATAGGGTCCCAGGAGACAAATCTAACAAAAAAATGACATACCGTTCCAAAACAACATACCGAATTTCACATTTCTAGTAAACGTGGCCCAAGCCCTAGCCTATCATTATCCCAAGTGGGTGTGAGGAGCAAACCCACTAGGAAAATCCACAATTCACGAATAAAACATGAGACGTAGTCCCACGAGTCTACTCCAAAACTTCACAAACAAAACTAAAATCCATCAAGCATGGCTCCTGGAATAAATTCACAAAGCTAGGGAGCGTAGAAAAACCCAAAATCCAACCAACCACATTAAATTCATGCATTTCTACTCATTCCAATCATTTTTACACAATTTTAAGGATAAAGGATGAGGGCACCCGAGACAACCTCCAGTGATACCTCCTCCCAACGCCTCCCAACCATGCGCAATACCGATGATCTTCTAACCTCCACACATCCTCGGCTGTCCCACGAACTCACTTGATGCCATGGAAGAGGTCTGGAGTTCTCTGGTCAACCCAAACACCACTGTATCCCCTTTGCTCTCTCTCTCTCTCTCTCTCTCCCCCTCCCTCTCTCTCTCCTTCTATGTACTGGGTGGAAGATGAAGAAGAAGAAAGGGGAATGAGGGGCAGGAGAGGAAAGGAGAGGGAAGAGGGAGAAGGAGGAGGAGAAAAGTGCGCGGGGAGGGAAGAGGAGGAGTGGTGAGGAAGACACAGCCTACTCTCGAGCTTAAATATGCATGGCTAGTGGTAGCTGCGTGCGTGCATCGCTACCACTCAACGTGCATGCATAGCTACACGTTGCCTTGGCACCAACCAATGCAAACATAGGGCTTCGCAACCAATCTTCACCTGCACATCCACACGTGCATAGTGGCATAAGCACAATGCCTCCACTAAAGGACAAGGCACAGAACAGGCCAAACAATAGGACCCAAGCACAAAACCACATAAACACTGAAATGGCCTTACGCAAGTAACACTCATCCATAAATAAATTCATTAAAAATGTATATATTTACAAAAAATGAATTTGTAGGTGCTACATCCTAACCACCTTAAAAGAAGATTTCGCCCTCGAAATCACTAGTAGGCCAAAAGATATGGATACTAGGCTAGGATGGCTTCCTCGTGTTCCCACGTGGCCTGCTCGGCTCCATGATGCCGCCACTGCACCAACACAAGCAGGATCACCTTGTTCTGCAGCACTTGCTCCTTGCGGTCAACAATCTCGACAACATCCTCCACAAGGGATAGACCTTCCTGGAGCACCCCTGGCTGAACTAGAATCACATGAGATACGTCAGCCAGATACTTCCTCAGCATGGAGACATGGAATACGTCATACATGGACTACAGCTCTGGTGGTAGATCCAACCGATGAGCAACCTCACCGATCCTCTAGGTAATCTGGTACGGGCCAATATAGCAAGAACTTAGCTTCCCACACTTCCCAAGCCTTACCACTCTCTTGGTCAATGATACCTTTAGGAATACATAGTCTCCAACCAGAAACTCTAGCGGTCTCCACCTCTTATCAACATAGCTCTTCTATCGACTCTGTGCAACTAACAGCCTGCTACCGATTAGATCAATCTTGTCCACGTACAACTGCATAATTTCAGGACCAATCAACTAATGCTCATCTACTTCACTCTAGCAAACCGACCATCTATAGGGAGTACCATACAGGGCTTCGTACGAGGCCATCTCGATGCTCAAGTGATAACTGTTGTTGTAGGTGAACTCTATCAATAGCAGATGTGACACCTGGGTTTGATTATCCATTTTAATGGTAAACCATGTAATTAATTGTAATGTTGCATAAATGGTTTATTAATGGATAATCTGTTGTTTCTTGTGATTGTGAGAATTTGATTGGCTTACTGTGTACCTAGTTGTGATTTGGGACTAATGTGGAGTCCAGTTTGAGGATGCACAGTCATCTTGATTTACGTGCCCATTCTTTTCTCTTTTCTTTCTTTCCTTTTTCTTTCTTCTCCCTCACGAGCCGTCGTCTCCATCTTCCCCTCTCTTCTTCTTCTCATGACTTGTGCCATTACAGGAGTTGCCCGTGTCTCCCCGTCCCCTCTGACGCCAAGGCAATGCAATGGGAGGCCGGCGCGATGTGGGAGGAGGTGGAGATAAAGCAAGAAAGGGAAACAGAGAGGGAGCCAGCCGAGGAAGAGAAAGAGGGAGAAGGAGCGACGCCAGATCCGAAGGAGTAGGGCTCGCCCGCAAGGACCGTTGGTGGGGAAGAGCTTCGCCGGGCTTGAGGAGCTTCATCGAGGTGCAAGGGAGGTCGCCGGTGTGCCACTTATAGGTACGCGACTCCCCTTTTTCTCCTCTGTCTTGCGGTTGCGATTGAAATGTTAAATGCATGAAAAATGGAAATAATGCATGTAAAATTGTAGAAAAATAGTAGAATTGATGAGAATGTGTTGAATAGCATGAATATGTAGATATCATGCGGTTAGGATGGGAATTGGTAAGGTTATACGAGATTTAGGGATGTAAACTACAGTAGATGTTAATGAACTTCACCCCTTTGTGATTTTCATATGAATTGCATAGTTAATGGATTGATGAATGGTTTGAGGGGCTTTGTAGTAGACTCAAGGGTCTACATCCCATGATTTAATGGAATTTGATGATGCTTGTTTGAGGGGTGCGTCGAAGGCTCCCAGTTCCAGCGAAAGCGAAGGCTGAAACAAGGGAGGTGCCTGGTTACAAGCAATTGGGCATGCCGAACTAGATTCGGCATACCGAATTCTTGTCAGATTGAGCCAGGATGCCTGGCTTCGGTAGGTCGAAATCATCTGATCGACTGAAACTGGAAGTTTCGGTATACTGAAATTGTTCGGTATACCGAAGCAAGGATTTTCGGTATACCCAACTTTATTTTCAGTCTACCGATTTTTCCCTAGTCCTGATACATATACATGTGAATATAAAATGAAAATAAAAGGTTTTAATTGGACGATGAACATGTGTTAATGGTGTTTTCCCCATGTAAATGACATGGAGGAATATGGAATCCAAATAAGTAAGTTTGGGAGTGGTTTGGGTTTTAGACCCAAAATGAATAAAAGTGATTAAATGTGTGATTTTTGGGCATGACTCCCAATTTATGATTTTAAGACATAGTTTTAAATGAATTGAGTTGGAACCCTAGTAGAGGGTCATGTGTTGCTTGGAATAAGTTTCTGCAATAAAAAGAATGAAATGGAAATGATTTTGAAAAGGAAAACTTAAAGAGTTTTGAAAATAAAACACTAATAATGTGTTGGGAAACCACGGGGGTTAATGTCGACAATGTGGTAGGAGTATAAGACTCTATTGAAACCAATTGTCAGATACGACTGTGGTTGCCGAGCTTGAGACGGTGTAAGCTGAGCTTGGGTATATGGACCTGGGTGTTCGGGTCACCGAGTTTGTAATAGTGTAGGCTGAGCCTGGGTTATTAAACCTAGCTATTCGGATCACCGATGGGATGTCAGATAAAGACGTATCCCTATGCATTTATAAAAAAATAAATTAAGGCTAGTGGGCTGGGGCGGTGCCCTCCCGCACGGGGAACTTCACCCCAGCAGTACAGGGAGGTAGGGGAAATGGTGTCCTCACCTATTGCTTGTGTGCCTGGTTACCCCTGATCAAGGTAACATCAATAAGAAAAGTGGAAATGAAAAGAAAAGTATGTGATTTCGAGAAAATGAAAAAGAAATATGGTTTGGCTAGAACTGGACTTGTGAATGGTCCTAAAATCCTAGAAATGAATATGAATTGTGTTTAACCAGTTACTAGCCATTGTTTGTGTAGACACCCCAAATTTCCAATTTTGCAGGATGAAGATCTGGTGGCTGAGCTTGGACCCTGGTTGAGCCCATTTGGGCCCACAAACCCTCATCAGGCCATTTAATTCATGGAAACCCATTTGGGCCCATGAAGGCCCACTTA
>JAMKQA010016245.1:0-13735 GCA_024699735.1 Posidonia australis
ATATCCTTTTTCCAGCAGCATATTCTCGTTTTCTGGAGCACTCCCTTGCATCCCAAAGCATCCTTGGTCCTTCCAAAGCAACAAGGATCTCTCTATCTTTGGTATTTCAAGAAGGAACACCTTCAGAGGTAGGCTCCCTTTCTCTTCCGTCACCTTTAAATCTCAACCATATCACCATGATAAAACATGTTTTAAACCTCACATAGGATCTGATTTCTGCTATTATATAAGAGTTTTTTCTTATGATAGAATGTTGATTTCGTGTACAAAACACCTTCATGCATAATCCATATGTAATAATCAACATCATGCAGTTCTTATGAGTGGTTTATTACTCTTCTCCATTTCTTTGCACTAAGACCCATGACCCATGTATATGTGCTAAAATATGCAACAGAGATGATCTTGATGTATTCACCATTTGCATGTTCTGTAAAACATATTTTCTCATGCATATCCTTTCAGAATCTTACACAAACATTTTGAACATGAACTTACAATTTATCATGTTTTTGAATCACATCATGATAAGATCCGTTTTGCTCACTTTCATCACATCCTTTTTTAGTTTTTATCATTTGACATAAACTGATTGGCATTAATAAAAATCACCCATCTCTTCTTTGGGACGGATTCTAGATTAGATTGCAGTCTAATCCAGATTCTCTGGGGCGCACCACTCAGGCACAAACCAGAGCACCACTCTGGCGCACCAAGCAGGTGCACCAAACTTGTCAGAGAGCAGATCATTCACTTTTGCATCCCTGTTTGCATGGTGTTTCTAAGGATTTTGAGCTTGATAGTTTTATCGATTGTTCTCTAATATACCATGATAAAACATGCATGTTTTCAATTTTAAACCAGATCATTTTCCATTTGCTTTTTCCCCTTATATATTCAGTCTTGGGCAGAAATTTGGTAGGCTGTTTGCACCTTACTCCTACATGGAGAGTCTATGCATCGGCCCATGATCCAATATCATGACTGAATCTTGTTTTTCTCACTTAGCATAAGATAGGTAGGACCTTGTGTGAGGCTACTAGCCCTTGAGCACAAGGTCCATAGATGTTGCATGTGCACTTTTTCCACTTTTAAGGCATGATTTCTGCGTATTACAAAGGATTTTACAGTGCATACTTTTCCAGAATGCATTCTTTTGTGATTTGGCTTTGCATAGTTTTCTGTTTTCACTCAGCACATCTTCGTAGCCCACCTAGGCGCACCAGACTGGAGCACCAGTCTGGCGTACCAAATAGGCACATTGGCCTATTTTCAGTAGCACACAGTAGGTTTTATATGGTTTTTGCATGCTTTCCCGACTCGATTTGCTTCTGAGTTTCTTCCTTGGTTTTCTCCCTTGGCATAATAGGAAGGCACAACTCTGTTTTCAACTATTTCCATGCATTTTAGATGGCATTTGGGCATATAGCAAGTTAGGGATGAAATATCACTCGAGATTATTAGATCTTTGATCTTATTAGGCAATATTCTTGCATCAACGCTTGACTCGACATACGAGTGATACTTCTGAGCATTAGGACACACCCCTACACATCATGCACCCATATTTTAGACACCACACACATAAGCATGGCATGGCATATCGCCCTTGGGCGTATAGCAAAGGCTGAAAAGCCGACATTCCATTAGCAATTGAGAAACCAATAGAAGACCGATTTATCGGGCGTACGAGGGTGCCTAGCACCTTCCTCGTACGTAATAGGGATCCTTACCCATATTTCTGGTTTACGAAGACTTTTTCCATTTTTTTTTGCAAGATTTTCAAGTTTTATATGGTTTTCCTTGTCTTCCATTTGAATAGACTAGGTGGCGACTCCTGCATTTGCATATTTTTATTTTTGTCATGACTTTGCCGACTTTCGCATATTTTGCCATTCTAGCCGGCATGGTTACAGGAACTGGCGACTCCGCTAGGGATAACTAGATCCCAGCTTTGTTTTGGTTTCTCTTTTGCTTCAGCCTGCCTATTTCCATGCCATGCTTTGTTATTCTTTTTAAGTGGTGTCTTTTTGCATGCATTGCCTTTGTTATGTTGTTTTTTTTCTTTTTACACATTTGCCATGCCATTCACTATTGCACATATTGTAGCACATGCTTTCGTTTGTTTATCCATGTCTAATTGCATGTTTATTTCCCTTCTTGTATATGCCATGCCTAAGAGATTAGAGACATGTTTGCTTCCCCTTTTGGTCAATGAAAACATAACAACCAAAATCAATAAATCATAAGGCAAAACTAGGGACAAATTGCAAATATTCCCCCCATGGTTTAATAAACTTGCAAGTAAAAAACTTAAAGCATACATTGCATACATCATATAGGGCATGCATCTTCTCCTCTCCTAGGATTACCTATACAGTCTGCGAAGGACATTTTTCAGTGGCTTATCCTATTGTCTTTTGCGTGGGATGAAAAATCGGGTTTGTCCCCCCTTGTCTAGGGTAGTGTCGGTGTAGTAGGTCGAGGTCGAATTGCATGTCTAATTGCATGTTTATTTCCCTACTGCTTTGGCAGAGGTCGAGGCTCCGAAAGCACCACCCGTTCACTGCTTGAGCTTTGGCTGGGATTTAGAACGGAGACCTTACTTTTTCTAAACTTGAGTCGGCGACCTATTCACCCTAGTGTGTGAACCCGGAGTAAACAGCTTGATAGGACATCCCTAGTTGGTGAGAGAGTGCATACTAGAAACATTCATTTGCATCTCATACCACCATAATCATTGCATCTTTTCTGACTTGTTTGTTTTTGTGCATAGGATTTTTGATCTGTGAGTGTCCTTAGCCTGAGCTCAAGATCTTTCCTTCCACTGTCTCTGTTTGCGACCTTATTTTCGATCGCATCTCCCGAGTTATTCGTCACTTCCAACGATAGCTTGTCCTAGGGTTCGTCCTGTTCTTCCAAGTCGCAGTCCAATCCTCACTTGCTCGTGATCCACGATGGCCCAGCATGCTGGCGAGTCCCTTTCCCTTGCTGTCCAGGAGGAGGTCCCCGCCTCGGGACACTCTTCCTTTGTGTTTGTTCCTGTCATCTCTACTGCCTCCACTTTTGCCTTAGCCTCTGGAGGACCTCCACCACCTCATTTTCGTGTTCCCGTGGCAACCCCGCCATCGGGATCACCGGACTGGTCTTCTCCTGCTGTCGGGGCCACAGCAGTCGAGCCTGTCTCCCCTCAGGGCTATGTGTTTACTAGTCCTCCTCCTACTGCGGATGTTTCAGTAGTAGCTACCCCTAGTTTGGACAACTGGGATCTCAGCCTCTTGCTTCTTCCCCTGTCTTGCCTCCTTCCTTCGGAGCCACCAGCGACAATCCCGTGACCACGCAGCTGCAACAAATGTCGGTCCTCGCCCAGTAGCTACAGGGATTGGCACTGGCGCTCCAGCCCTTCTCAGCTTTGTCTTTCCCAGCTCCCGAGTTGCCTAGGCAACTGACCTTAGGACCACTGTTTGCATCTGTTGCACTCCCACCACAACCATCGCCATCCCTTGTCTCTCCGGCAATAGGGGTGTCGGCATTATCCTCTGTTACACCAGCACAACACCCACCTCAGCATGCATCCCTCCTATCTGGTGGCCAGCCCCCTAGGCCAGCGGGAGCATTACCATCCGTGAGTTTTGATACCATCCCGGTCCAATAACTCTTGCTCCCACATTCTGCACCACTAGTTGCACCACCCCCTGCTTTTCCTTCACCTTTTTATCAGACACAGGCCTCATCCTTCATCCCACAACACACTGCACCCATGCACGGGTACACTGGGCATCCTGCCGTAGCACCAAACGGTGGAATGGTGGATCCGAAGGAACCCTTAAGGGTGACCCATACAGTGTACGCGGCACCAGCCTCTACTGCATAGTCCACAGCTACAGTAGCTCCAGATGCTCTCCTAGCGAGAGTAAACGATCTGGAACGCATTCTCCGGCAAGTGCAGGGTGGGGACCGCTAGTCCTACCAATTCCGGAACCTTTGTTATTTCCCAGAGGCGACTCTCCCCCCGAATTTTCATATTCCGGAATTTGAAAAGTACAATGGTAGGGGCTGCCCAATTGCCCACCTTAAAGCTTATTGCGGAGACCTCGCTCAACTTCAGGCTGACGAAAGGTTGTTAATCCGCCTGTTCCAGAAGTGTCTCACGGGGCCCGCGTTGAAATGGTTCACTTCCCTCAACATGGCCACCATCAAAACTTGGGATGACCTTACACAGGCATTCCTGGAGCAATATTCCTTCAACCTCAACTTAGTCCCTAAGCGAGAGGACCTAGTCGCACTCAGGCAGAGACCCCAAGAAGCATTTGGGGAGTATCGTGGACGTTGGCGCTCTTTGGCTTCACAAGTCAAGGATAGACCCTCTGACGAGGAGTCTATTGAGATAGTGATCCGAGGAGCACAGCCAGCGATCGGGGCTCTGCTTAGCATTCAGCCTGTCACCACTTTCTCTGCACTACTTTGGGCGGGCGCCCATGTTGAGAGTTCACTGTGCGACGGCTGTTTCCCAGCACTCTCAGCATTTGCCAATCAGGCCACTTCCTCACATAGTGGGCCTAGCAGCAGCAACAACCCCAACACCAATCCACCCAGGAGGCGAGATCCCTCCAAAAATACTATCTCTTACATTAGATCTCCTACTGCTCCAGCAGATGTCCGCTCGCCCCTGCAGCCCCAAGTAGTTTATGCACCCACGCCTACACCTAGAGCACAGTATGCATCACATATTACCCCCACTACCACACCAGTATACCCTAACCCACCGGCTAGGATGCGCCCATCGTTGGCACATCCACAGCCGAAGCGACAACGCCGTGACTGGCGCCACTATACCCCTTTAGTGGAACCAATGAGCATGGTATTCCCTAAAGTCGCATCCTTGCTGAGGTTGCTGGAGGTACGCCGTCCACCTAATCCGCTACCAGCCTGGTACAATGCCAATGCGTTCTGCAATTTCCATCGGGTGGCTGGCCACACGACGGACAATTGTTTGACACTCAGGGATGCCGTCCAGGATTTGATTGACCATAGGGTCATTGTAATTAATACCCAGGCAGCCGCCCCAGCACATCCCCCAGTAGCACACCCAGCACAGCCAGCACACCCCAGCATAGTTAGTCAGCCCTTGCCGTAGCATCCGCCTCTGGTTGCGCCAGGTTCCTCGGGAGTTAATTTTGTTTCTTCTGCTTCTTTCTCATCGGTTCATTCTGGGTCTGTTTCTTCCCCTATCTGCCCAACTGCTTTGATTCGTGACGTATCTTCCCCTTTTCCACACTGTTTGCATCGCTCCTTCCTCGATAATGCCGAGGAATCTGTTTTTATGATCCGTCCTGCTGTTGAGTCGGAGAACCCTGAGGTGCCACCTGTACCACATCCCCAGACACCTACCCCAATCTATTTATTCGCTTGGCCCCAATCTAGGCCAAGACAGCCAGCACACCTTCAGGCCCACCAATACCCTCACTAGTACTACCAGCACCCCCAGGTAAATACCCCTACTCACCCTTATCCTTCAACCGCACCTGTACAGTTAGCAGCCTGTCCCCCAGTCGTTGTTACTCTTACCCACGACACACATTGCATTCCTTACAATTATGCCATAGGAATGTGTGCAGAGGTGACGCGATCGGGTAGAGTATACAAACCCCCAGCAACCAGGCCTAACCCCTTAACCCAAGTCCCTAACTAGTTACAAGCTCAGTCATCTAGGCCACCAGCACCCATAGCAGTAACCCCTGCCCAACTCCAGGCACATTCTCCTCAGCCACCTATGCCTAGAGTAGCACCATCCAATCCTACCACTAGTAGCCAACCTTCAGCTGATATCACTGCCCAGCTTAAGAAGGTTAAAGCCGATATTTCCATTTGAGACCTAATCCATACATCAGCCGAGCATAGAGAAGCTTTCCTTAGAGTCTTCCAGGCAACTCGTGTATCCCAGACCATAGAGCCTATTACCCTTGAAAACATGGTAGGAATGATTGCGGCACCTTAGGTTATCTCTTTCTCCAGCCTAGAGTTACCTCCCTCTGGCACCAATCACAACTCTTCCTTGTTCATCACTGCGCAATATCAAAGTTTTCGCATCCCCTCACACTAGTGGACAATGGAGCAGGCCTTAATGTCTACCCCTTGTACACAGCAAGTGCAATCGGATTCAAGTCCGAGGATGTTATACCAGCTGTGAAAGGGATGACAGCTTTTGATAATATGCATCATGATGTGCTTGGAATTCTAATTATTCCCCTAACTATTGGCCCTGCTCGCTTCGACGTGGAGTTCTACGTCGTAGATATTGAACCTTCTTTCAATCTTTTGCTTGGACGCCCTTGGCTTCACAAACATCAAATCATTCCTTCAACCCTCCATCGCATGAATAAGTGTTGTTGTGATGACAATGTTGTTGTTGTCCTGGCAGAAGACATGGAGAAGGTTGAGTCTGTCTCAGCTCTAACCCCACAAACTGTTCACTTCGAGCCTAAACCTACCGATGTCCTCTATCGGGTTAATTGGTTTGAACCGGTTAATTATATTCCGCCCTCAGAGCTTGTGGGCCCTTTGGCCACTTCTGGCAACCCTCGTTTGATGATCGACAACCTGTGTCGCAAATGGGGATACGAGAAAGGATCACCTCTTGGGCTTTATGGTGAGGGAATCACCGACCCGTTCGAATCCGAAGAATGGGTCGAGCGAGACGGTTTGGGTTACGAGCGATGCAGCCAGAGGAAGGGATCACAACGCCAGGGTAAGTCTTCCAAGATGATTATTCCACGAGATTTATCCAACTTTGTTAGCGCAGGCGTTATGGATCCGAACCACGGTTCCTATGCAGTGTCAGCACCACCAGCCGGGATCTGCCTAGAGGGTTCATATCAAGACAACAGCCAGCTAGAACGATAGAGTATATGGCAGGGTATCATGTAGAGCGGTAAGCATACAGAGCAATCAGCAGCTCAAATTATGGTCCAAGAGACAGACTCAGATGATGACATCGGGGATCTGGACCTTTTATTTCAGGAGCAGCTAGATATGCTTGCAGAAGATATAGCAGAGCATGACCGCAAAAGAAAGGGCAAAGCAGTTGTTACAGCACCACCAGTAGACACACCAGTACCACCCCAGGACCAGGTTTCAATTATGGTCCTGCAGGAAACAGATGAAAAGGATACTAGACCATTGGAGTTAATCTCCTGTCAGCCGGGAGGCGGGTCTAGTTGGTATTGGCAATATAAGCCTCACCTTGAGGGTGAGGGTCAAAATCTTGAAGCAAGTACAAGTGGGACAGATGGCGGCCCCACCAGTTTATAGCAGAGCAGCCGCCAGCAAGTAGAATTTTGTATAGTTAGCAACACAAAAGAAAATGATACAAAAATCAAAAAATCGAAAGACGAGAATAAAAAGGCATCTGCATCAGAGGCAGGGACTCTTAGCTCCTCGGATCATCCAGACAAGGAAACAGAAGTAGCAGTTCAATGTCAGTATAGAAGCACAAAGGTCACTGTGACAGTCCTTAAACGCCATCATGGCGCAGAATCAGAGGAAGTTTTCTCAGTGGACATAACCGACCCAACGTTTGAAAAAGAGATCCTGTCAATTCTGATCACCTATGAAGAAGAGGATGAGGTCCATGGAGCAGATAATGAGGAGGAGCCCTCGCAAATTCCATTCTTTGATGATGATCCAGAAGCCCCAAAATCTTCATGTCGAAGAGGAAACGGAGCTTATCAACATTGGCACGGCAGAGGAAATAAAAGAAACACGCATCAGTGCCAGTTTATCACCACAAGCAAAGGCGGAGTTCATGGCTTTCCTGAAGGAATACGTAGATGTCTTTACATGGAGCTATGATGACATGGTGGGGCTGGATATTGAAGTGGTAGTCCATACATTGCCACTAATTCCAAATTCAAGGTCAATTAAACAGAAGCTCCGCAAATGGCGACCCCAATGGCTTTTGAAGCTCAAGGAGGAGATTATGAAGTAGTATAAGATCAATTTTCTCAAGGTTGTGCTGTATCCTGAATGGCTCACCAACGTGGTCCCAGTGCCGAAAAATGATGGATGGGTTCGCATATGCATAGATTATCGAGATCTCAACAAAGCGAGCCCCAAAGATGATTTCTCGCTCCCCCACATTGATATTCTGGTGGACAACACTGCAGGGCATAAGATGTTGTCTTTTATGGATGGATTTTCTAGTTATAATCAAATCAGAATGGCTGAAGAAGATATGCAGAAGACATCCTTTATTACTCCATGGGGAGTCTTCTGTAACAGGGTGATGCCATTCGAATTAAAGAATGCAGGTGCAACATATCAAAGGGCTATGACAGCTTTGTTCCACAATCTCATGCATCAAGAGGTTGAAGTGTACGTGGACGACATGATTGCCAAATCTAAGGAGCCTGAGGACCATCTTACCTGTTTAAGAAGATTATTTGAGCGCCTGCGAAAGTATAAGCTCCGCTTGAACCCCAACAAACGTGTATTTGGGGTATCTTCTGGAAAGCTACTGGGTTATATCATCAGTCAGAGGGGAATTGAAGTGGACCCTCACAAAGCCAGGGCTATCATTGACATGCCTCCCCCAACCACTGAGAAAGAAATTCGTGGTTTATTAGGCAGGCTACAATATATCAGCAGGTTCGTTGCACAGCTTACGCCTATATGTGAGCCCATATTCAAGCTGCTAAGGCAAAATGCTCAAACTTCTTGGAATGAGGAATGTCAAGCGGCCTTCGACAAGATAAAACAACTTATGGTGAAGCCTCCAGTTTTAGTTCCCCCATGCCAGGGCGCCCTTTGTTACTATATCTCTCTACCACACAACATTCTATGGGCGTAGTTTTAGGCCATCATGACAAATCTGGGCGTAAAGAGAAAGTTATTTACTACCTCAGCAAAAAGTTCAATGACTGCGAGGTTTGAATACAGCCCGATAGAGAAAGTCTGCTTATCCCTGGTGTGGGCCACACAGCGCCTATGGCATTATATGATGGCATATCCGGTTCTCTTGTTATGTCGACATGACCCAATCAAATATCTGTTCCAAAAGCCAGCTTTAGTGGTTAAATGGCAGGTGATGTTATCCCAATACGATATCACCATTGTCACACAAATGTCCATAAAAGGACAAGCCATGGCGGATCACTTGGCCGACTTACCTTTGCCAGAGTACCAGCCTTTGCAGACCCAGTTCCCAGATGAGGATATATTGTTTGCAATGGGTGACGAGGAACTAGAGGGACCTTAGAACGAGTGGCAATGGTGTCAGTATTTCGACGGTGCAGTCAACAAGCGAGGAAGAGGCATCGATGCAGTTTTAGCAACGCCACAAGGACAGCTTATTCCCTTTGCAAGGAAGCTGACGTTTGAATGCACCAATAATGAAGCCGAATATGAGGCCTGTATCTTAGGCTTACAGATAGCAAGGGACCAAGGCACCCAAGAGCTCCACGTGTTTGGCGATGCAATGCTGATTATTTCACAGGTCAATGGTGACTGGAGGACAAAAGACCAGAAGCTTGTATTATATTATGAACACTTGCTGAAATTGACTGAAGAATTTGAAGATGTCAAGTTTTCCTTCATGAAGCGAGCCAAGAATGCATATGCAAACGCCCTGGCAACTCTAGCATCATGGCTATCACTCCCAGAGGCACAGGCTATAGACATTTCAATCACATGCATTGAACAGACGACACATTGTATGCATATCCAAGAGGCGCCATCATCTGCTGAACCGCCTTGGTATAGTGATATTAAAGCCTTTTTGAAGTCTGGTAGTTTCCCTCCTAGCATTTCTGCATCAGAGAAGAAGACCCTGACACGGTTAGCATCCAAATATGTGCTCGGGGTCGGGCAGCTATACAGAAGGTCTTATAACTAGATGCTCCTCAGGTGTGTAGACAAAAAGGAGGTAGATGAGCTAACGTTGAAAGTCCACGCAGGCACCTGCGGCCCACATATGAATGGGGTTCTTCTAGCCAAGAAAATTATGCTACAAGGGTATTTTTGGTCCTCCATGGAAATGGACTGCTGCCATTTTGTCAGAAGATGTCATAACTGCCAGATACACGGCAATTTTATACATGCTCCCCCACAGCAATTGCATAGCATGTCATCACCCTAGCCATTTTCTACTTGGGGAATTGATGTTATCGGGGCCATTCATCCTACAGCATCCAATGGGCACTGTTATATTCTGGTAGCCATTGATTATTTTACGAAATGGGTCGAGGCGGCGTCCTACAAGAGAGTCACAGCAGCTATTACAAAAACATTCATCAAGAATAATATTGTCGCCAGGTATGGGGTTCCATTTGCTATCATTTCAGACAACGAAACTAATTTCATAGTAAAGAGAGTTGAGGATTTCCTCTAGAGTTGCAAGATTAGACATCACAGATCCTCCCCCTATCGACCTCAGATGAATGGGGCAGTAGAGTCGGCTAACAAGAATCTGGTGAAGATCTTGAAAAACATGGCCGAGACCCATAGAGATTGGCATGAAAAGCTGCCATATGCATTATAGGCTTATAGAACCTCCATCCGGACATCCACAGGAGCAACACCTTACTCTTTGGTGTATGGCATGGAAGCAGTCCTTCCCTTCGAAGTGGAGATTCCTTCGTTAAGGATCTTGAGGGAGGCGGAATTAGAAGAGGCTGAGTGGGTACAAGACCGTAATGTTTAGCTTGATCTAATTGATGAGCATAGGTTGCATGCTCTGCATCATGCCCAATGCTACCAGAAGAGAGTGGCCCGAGCTTATCAAAAGAACGTCCATCCTAGAAGCTTTGAACCAGGAGACTTCGTCCTGCGTGCCATTCATTTGCCAGATACACAAGGAAAATTTAGGCCCAACTGGCACGGACCTTTTGTGGTTAAGGAGGCCCTGTCAGGGGGTGCAGTCATTCTTGAAGGCATGGACCATACAGAGCAATCAGAGCCCGTCAATGCCTCCTACTTAAAGAAGTACTATCAATGACTCTCAGTCGATCCTAGTGCCTTGCACCATGAGACATGCATTTTCATATTAGTATTGCATCATTGCACAGCATGAATAATCTTCCGCACCTTTTCCTTTTGCATAGCATCATCATAGCCCAATGAGGAAAATCGGGAGCCTGCCTGCGTAAGATGTGTCAAGTCCTCCTCATGTGCTACTACCCTAGAAGCTTAGGGTGTGAGAGAGAGATTTCAGAGAAATGGACTAAATGAACAAATTCCCACGGGACCTATATCTCCAGAGGGAGTAAAAATGTTAGGTCTAGAGAGAGTGTAAGCAATAAAGGAAAAACACAAGACCTTGGAGCACAAAAGAAAATAAGGAGACAGAAGTAGTAGACAGAAGTTAAGCTCCACTGAGAGAGGCATGTGAACAACCTTACTCCTACCATTTAGCTTGGAGAGGAGTCGGAGCATGCACTTACTAAGCCCATATGATCAACGGGACTAGCCACCCCTTTAGCACAAGGGAAATAGCAGCCACCTCCTCAGCATAAGTGTTTATTACCTCCAAGCAGGAGTAGGGTCGGTTAGCATGCCTATGAGGGAGAAAAGAAAATGAATCCTTAAAACAGTAGATATAGGACCCCAAGAATTTGGCATGAGGCCCATGAATCCGAAGGAGAGCCACAATAAACCTAAGTACCTAGGTTAGTGCCACATGAGTTGAGGGCAGTGTCACCTCCTACTGCAGGCAAAACAGACTTCCTTGGCGGTGAGGGCACCAATATATCAATTAACCATTTCTTTGCATTTGCATCTTTTGCACAGCATAGTTAAGCGTAATTGCATTTATTTTGCAAGGCATTTTGGTCATATTTCAACCAGGGGCATGTCAGCTACCTTATGAGTCGTATAAGCAATTGGCTAGGGCGCATGCTAGTTTTAGTCAAGCATATTTGCATTTTGCAAGGCATTTTGTTCGCATTTCGACCAGGGGCATGTCAGTTGCCTTATGAGTCGTAGTATGGGCAAATAAGCATTCGGCTAGGGGCATGTTAGTCACTTCTTTAAAGTGGAAGGATTTGAAACTAGGGACATGCCAATTAATTGATCTTAAAAGCAGATGTCGACTTACATGAACAAGCATAATCAATGCAAAGTAACATCAGTGCCAACAATTTTATTATGGTCTATCATGGATACAAATATTGCTAATCAGCTTGGGGCCTCTTTGAAGTACTAGCCCCCGTGAAACTGGTGCCACTAGGCGGAATTTCGCTTAGGGGCCATGTCTCCCTTATCTAAGCCTCATATTCCGCTGTACAGCCAGAGCCTTTAGTAATGGCAAGACCGGAGGACTTGATGCCAGCACGCATTTTTTGGGCCAACTCAGAAGTAGATGCATTTGAGCCAACAACATACCTTTTATATCGGTCAAGGCAGGGCCTTAGCTCAATAGAGTCTTGCAGAAGCCGAGCTGGCGAAGGACCCGGACGAGGTGATACTCCATGCCTCCAGAGAATCTAGGAAGAACCACGAGTCGCATGTCCGTGGCATTGAAGAAGGCAGTAAAGGTCCTAGACGCCGAGGATATAATGCACCATGTCACAGAGTCCTCATCAAGATTCTGCAGTCTGTCGCACAGCTCTTGTACCCCTGGAAGTTTCCTTGAATGATGAGTACGGCTATAGGCTTCAAAAGTAGAAGGCCGAGGGTGCAGAATCTTCAGTCCCATGTGGGCAGCAAACCAAACCTAGCAAAAATAGAATCATGGTTAATGAGAACACAATAGAATAATTAAATGTCAATGATTTGCTTACCTGCACTAGGGCACCACACCCATGGAAATGGTGGGAGCGCTTCAACGCTCGATCCAAACCAACGTAGGTTTTAGCAAGAAGGATAGGGGCCAAGTCAATCTGGCGAACAACTACCGCCCAGGCTATTTCTGCCACATCGATAGCCATAGTCGTCCGGCCATGACTAAAGATCAGCTCCCCAAGGAAACGCAGCACAAAACAATAAAGCCATAGGGTACCCATGGAAGAGCGGGCACCAATGATCGCATCAAAATAGTCCAGGCGCACCATGGGTGTAGGTCCATCTCGGCAGATGAGTTTCTCCACACAGACATCTCTGGCAATACATGTGAGTCGGCTCACGACATGTACATAGCTGTCATGGCAGGTAAACACTGGAGGGGACATGAATGGTGACAAACCACAGATCCGTCTGACTTCCTCCAAAGTTAAAGTCATCTCCACTTGCCCAAAGCGGAAAACATGCAAGGTTGGCTTCCAAAATCGGGCCACGGCACACAGTAGATGCCAATTAACCTCCACCTTAGCTATACTTAAGAGGGAGGAGGAAATACCCCAAATCCGGAGTTGCTTCCGATCATCGACTGTTAAGGCATCGATCCGTCCAAGTAAAGCATCTGAGCAGTGTTTTTGGGTTACCATGGTGGGATAGCTCTGCAGACACAGATTTGAGCCAGATATGGCAGTAAAAGATAGAACTTGACATAAACGTGGGACAAGCAAAGCAATCTAGCAGAATATAATACAAAAAGCATTTGCAGAATCAAGAAGCATGTTCCAAAGTTTTTTTGCCATGTGTAACCATGCCGGCAAGGAGATTCCGCAAAAGAATGCGAAATCGGTCGGCAAAATCACGTCGAAAAAAAAAGCAAAATAAAGGAGTCGCCACCTAATCTATTATGGAAGACAAGGAAAACCATATACATGAAAAATCATGCAAAGAAACAACAAAGACAAGT
>JAMKQA010016253.1:0-13388 GCA_024699735.1 Posidonia australis
CATATAAATATTACTTATATATGACTAATGTGCCTTTGATAAATGATTTTTATATTCAGTACTTGAGTATATCAGATTTTCTTAAATGATTATTTTGTCAAATAATCAATAGACATTTGTTATCATCAAAATGTATTAAGGATTTTTCCAACATGAACATGGTGGGTCATAGGAACCTCTTCCAAGGTTGGAGTCAGTTCGATTCTCCCAAAGCGGAAAACAATAAGCCGGTTTCCAGAACCGTGCTGCTGCACACAGAAAGTATTAGGAAACCTCCACCTTTGCGATATCCAGAAGCTTTCAAGAGATTCCCCAAATCCACAGCTTGTCACGATCACTTTCAGTTAACTATTTGATCCAAGCCTGGAGAACATCCGAGCAATGTGTGGGCACAACCATTGCGGGGTAACCCATGATCTATAAGGCAACTCAACTTTCTTGGCTCGAGACTCCTCAGAAGGGGTAAACGATCTCCTGTAGGACATGTTCAAAACATTATTCTTTAGAAACAGATTTCCACTTTACTTCGTTCAACAGCTCTTAGCAGAATCAATGCAGACAAATAAAAGCTGAAATAGAACTGTCAGGATTAGAGAAATTGGCCCAGAACTGAAAACTGCAGCTAACCGAATAGGGAGTTGCTGAACAAACTAAATCTTGTGCACAGCCCTGAGGGAAGGTCCTGGTTACCCAACTGGTTTTTACCAAGTACCCGAGTAATGACATATGACCAGCAAATCTGAGGAATTGGAACTATTGGATGACTATGCCTCTCAGCTGACCACTAGGGATCCTCGTCTTGTAGAGCAGCTGACATGCCCCTAGTCGAGTGTTGGCTCAAAGCATGTAACCATAGGACAGTTGACATGCCCCTGGTGGACATGGATGACTCTTAACCAATCAGAGCAGCTTACATGCCCCTGGTCGAGTACTGGCTCAACGTGTCTAACTATAGGGCAGCTGACATGCCCCTGGTTTGACATAAATGGCCCTAAACCAATGAGAACAGCTTACATGCACCTGGTTTAGGCGATGTCTTCTTGATTCTCTCGAATTGAAAGTCGCTGTCACATTCAAGACAAGAGAGCCAAGTAACACTCTGCAACGTTTATTTGGATGATGTTTACAGGAAGACATGTATGCATGCTAAATGATTTGTTGGATCTTATTGGTGCCCTCAGCATTGGGATGCCTATTGCCAAGTACAAAGGAATGGCAACTCCAGACCTCACGAGACTCTATTCAAGCCCCTAGTTGTTGGGTGGCTCCCTGGAAATAGGTCACTGTGTTTTGGTCTCCATTCCAAACCCCACTGGACCATACCCCTGCTTTTTTATTTTACTTATTCTTTATTCTTTCTCCCCCATAGGCATGTGGGTTCACCCTATCCCTGGCTTGGAGGTAATAGGTACTTGGTCTATTGTGGGGAGCTGCTGCTTGTTTAAAGGGTTGGCTAGGTCCTTTTGGACATTTCTCCCAAGTATTCACTCCGACTCCTCTCCAAGATAAACTTGAGGGATAGAGCTGCCCATCATGCCTCTCTCTTTAGGGTGGACTTCTATCTGTGACTTCTATCTTCTTATTCTTTTGTGCCCTTTCATAGATATATATATATTTTATTTCATTTCTCACACTCTCATTCTCACCACTAACATTTTATCTCCCTTTGGGAGGTGTAGGGTCCCTGAAGAGCTTGAATACTTCGCCCAATTCACAATGAAAGGTGGCTCCCTCACTCCCTAGGTTCCTGAATAGTATCTACCTGAGGAGGTGCTACACATTCCCAACATTGGCAGGCTTATTCCGCCTATCATCATCGGGCTAAGATCCATGCATGTGTTGATGCAAGCACACTACGCCCTATATATGCATATTCTGCATGAGAATTAGTGTGTTGTGATGCAGAACTACATGGATGTAGGAAGAGCATGGATTTATGCATGGATGGAGGAAAGTGTTGGTGTCGCAGAGTGAGGACACACTGTTTATGATCACTGATAGTACTTTTTTAGGTAGCATGAATTAACTTGCTCTGATTGTTCGATGTAGTCCATGTCCTCAAGGATGACAGCCCCTGATGGTGTTTTAGAATGGTCACTGTAACCCTAGTCTTCTTGTATGCACCCTTGATGATTCCTGGCTCTGCTGTTCCCTAACTTGCGTCTGACTGTTTTACTTCTGATGAACAAAAGTTCTTACTATCATGTTGTCTCTGTACAGCATGTGCAACAAGTGGGCAATTGTCCTTTGTCTGACTGATGTGAGTGTTGCCGCTCGGGTTCCCTCCTAAGCCTAGCTCAGGATCATTTTTTTTGGGACCCCACTACTCAAGTGGGGCTAGGTCTGATAGTACCACCTAGACTTGCTTCCCGGTTGATTGGAGATAAACTCCTCTGGTCTAGCGTTCAAAGACTTATTCTCTTCTAGGGTCATGATTGCAGACTGACCCAGTGCAACTGTTTGTTCCTTTGTGTCCTCGATCATTACCGCCTTCCCTTTATTGCTCCTGTGTTCATCTTGCGCATCTTCGGCCAGTACCGATAACTGCTCTTGGAATACAACCTCTAGATCACTGAGCATGTTATCCACCTGAGCTACCACGGCATCTCCCCCCTCTTCATTGGAAGCGAAATCCACATAATACGCATTGGTAGTCCTTAGCACCTCAGGTATTGGCTCTGGCTGTACTTGTTGTAATCCCCTCAAAACTGACCACTGTTCTGAAGTTGTCACTGCTGAATCTGCCCTTGCTGCATCCCAAACTGCAAACCGGATTGGTAGACAGACTCTCTGCTGACTCCAGAGGCGGCAGTGCTAGCATGGTTGTCCCCGAGGACTCAGATGATGTTGAACCCATTGTGAAGTCCAAAACTTCCACCTCGGAAAATTAATCCTCTACACATACCCATTCTGGCTCACTGATCTGCTCAATTGGCTTAGGCTCTGCAAACATGAAACTCCAATTGGGATCTAGCTATCCCGCACAGACAAAATTGTTTAAATCTCGTGGAATAACGAGCATATGAAACTTACGACGCTTTGTGTATTTGTCATGTGGCTTGTGCTCGTATCCCAGTCCTTCAAAGTCACATCTTCTCTTCGCAGCAATTGGTTCTACAATTCCTTGGCCATTCTGCCCGAGAGGTGCTCCTTTCTTGTACCCCCATCTCTGACATAGATTCTCGACCATCAAAAAGGGGTTGCCAAAAGTGGCCAAATGACTGGCACGCTCGAGAATCAGATAAAGTTGACTGGTTCAAAATGGTCGACACGGTAAAGCACATCAGAAGGTTTGGAGTCAAAATGGACAGTATATAGCGACACTAAAGAGACTATAGAATTAGAAGGCTCAATGAAGGATTGACTCAGTTGATAGGAGAAGGATTCTGAAACATCATGGATGAGACGAGAAGGATCAAAAGGCTCGACCTCATTCGAAGAAAGGAAATGCACTCTCGAGTTTCTCGATGCATACACAAGCAAAGGATGGCTAACTATGCTGCTAGATGTGGATGCAGATGAATGAGGTGTCCGTGCAGCAAGCTTAGGCTCTACCTCTTGTGTGTTAATGGTGATAGCCTTGCGCTCAATCAAGTTATGAATAGCATTCTGAAGTGTATAGCAATTATCTGTAGAGTGCCCGGCGACTCTATGATAACTGCAAAATAAATTCGCCTTAAAACATGGTGGAATCGGGTTTGGCGGTGGGTGGATTTCTGGAAGCCTCAGTAATGACGCTACCTTAGGAAATATGACGCTCAGCGGCTCAACCAGAGGAGTGTAGTCTCTCTCAGGTCGTGGTGACCGCCTGGGTCCCAGGTAACGCCCTTGCCTTGCCGGTGCTAGCTGATAGACCAGCTCGGCGGTGGTAGTGATTTGTGAAGTGCGTGGTGCTTTAGATGTTGGAGAATAAATGACTATATTGGCTAGCATAGCAGGAGCTCCTACGTATGCCACAACATTCCTAGCAGACTCCTTCTTCCAGCCGAACCCAGTGTTAGATCCATTGTTGCCATTGTTATTGTTACTGGTTCCGCTGGTAGCCATAGTCTGCTTGGCGAATGCTGCTAGCACAGGGAAGCTTCTGCTATTTAGAAAACTCTCTACATGGGTGCCAACTTTAATCAGGGTAGTGAAGGTAGAAATGGGCTGAATGCTCAGCAATGCCCCAATGGCTGGCTGCGCTCCTCGAATAATTATTTCGATAGTCTCCTCGACAAAGGGTCTATCGTGCACTTGTGAAGCGAGGGCTCGCCAACGCCCGACGTACTCCCCGAACAGCTCGTAGGGCTTTTTCTTGGTGGCGACTAGGTCCTCGCGCTTTGGGACCATGTCGAGATTAATAGAGTACTGTTCCAGGAATGCTTGGCTCAGATCATTCCAGGTCTTGATAGTGGTCATATCCAGCGATGTGAACCACTTCAGAGCTGGTCCAGTAAGACTTTTCTGAAAAAGGCGAATGGGAAGCCTCTCGTTAGCTTGGAGCTGAGCGAGATTGCCACAATACACTCTAAGGTGTGAAATCAGGCAGCCTTTCCCATTATACTTCTCGAATTCCGGGATATGGAAGTTTGGGGGGAGTAACACCTTTGGGAAATAGCAGAGGTCCCGAAAAGAGAAAGATTGGCGGTCCAAGCCCTACCCCTGCACTTGTCGGAGAGCTTTCTCCAGGTCGTTCATCCTAGCGAAAAGTGCATTAGGCATTACTGCTGACATTGAGTGTGCAATCGAGGCAAGTCCCACGTACGTTGTGTCTATGGCACCAATGTGCTCCTCCAGATCCATCATCTCGCCACCTGGTGCTGTAGCGTGATGACCAGCATACCCATGTGTGTGTGCTAATGGTGGTGTGCATACTGATGCCTGAACCTGATGCAAAGGTATTGAAATGTTATGTTGTGCGGTGTGTGTAGTTGTGTGTGGGAGCAGCAGCAGCTGAACTGGTATGATCGGGTTCATAGGCCGATGTACTCCCCCCAGCCCAAGAGGTTGACCACCAGTTGAAGGAGGAATATGTTGTGCATGTTGTGGATATGATGCTATAGGCAGAGTGGCTACGCCCATTGCCAGGACAGCGGGAAGCTGTGGCGACAGCTGTAGTGGTGGAGTGACTGGTGCAACATGAAGTGCTTGAGTAGGTGGAACGGGATCCTCGGGAATGGGACAAACAGGCACAGTCAAAGTGGGATCCAAAGAGAAAGCCATGCTTTGCAACCTCTATGCAAGGGCCAGAAGTTGATGAGATTGTATAGTTGCAGAACCATCGGCAAAAACATCGAGGGCTGGAAGATCAAGCGGCAGGGATGTCATAAGGGGCTGGAGGTTCAAAGATGTTGTGAGCTGAATTCCTATTGAAGAGACAATCGCAGCCAACTAGGTATCAATGAATGAGGGTCAATAGAAGGACTAGGCACCGTCAGATTAGATGCCCTAGAAGTTGTCATGGTAACCGCCTCTGTTGCGGGCTCCAGACCAATAAAGGTCTGCCAGTGTCCCGAAACCAGAGGGCGAGGAACTCCTGGTGCTTGGAAAAAACCACCATGGAGTGATGAAGGAATGACTGATGACAAAGCAAAAGAGTGAGGAGGGGTAGAAACAGGAATCCCCTTTAGAGCAGCTGGTGCAGAGGTCTTAGAAGCTCGCTGGGCCATGATGGACCGCGAACAGGTGAGGACAAGGCTGCGATTACAAGTGAAAGGACGACACCTACAAGGAGCTATCGTCGGAAGTGACGAATAGCTCGAGGAAAGACAGTCGAGAATAATGCCTCGAGACCGAGGTCATAGAAAGGAACTCCCAGGCTCAGACCTAGGAATTCGCACACAAAACTCTATTCCTAGCAAAGGAAAAGAACCTAATGTGTTAGTGGAAAAGAGCAAAAATAGTGAAAAAGTGAAGACAAGACAACAAAAGAAAATAAGTTAGCTATGCAATTGTTTATTAGGGTGGCATGAATGGCACACATGCACATGAATGCTACTAACATGCTCTCTCTCACCATGCATGTCCCACATGGAAAGAACCACATGGGATGCACTCATGGGTTTGGGTTTTTTGACTCTAGTCAGAAAGTAAGGTCCTCATTCTAAATCCTGGCCAAAGCGCAGGCAGTGAATGGGTGGTGCGTTTGTGGCCTCGTCTCCTGTAGTAGCATGGAGTTGTACCCTCTACTAGCACCGACATGACCCCAAACAAGGGGGGACAAACTAACAACACGCTCTACGCCAAAGCTATAAAACGGGCTGTTAGGATCGTCCTTCGCAAACTGTGGGTAGACCGAGAGGAGAAGATGCATGCCCTATATGATCGAACATGCGATATGCTTTGGTGTCTTTTAATTGCATTTTATTAAACTAGAGGGGATTATGAGCATTTGTCTCTAGTTATGCCTTATTAAATGTTCGTGAGTTTGTGTGTTTCAACCAGAGGGAATTATGAGCATTTGTCTCTAGTTATGCCTTATTTATTGTTCGTCTGTATTTGTGTGTTTTATTTTAACCAGATAGGGAGGCAAACATGTCTCTACTTTCCTAATCATGGCAAATTCGAAAAGAAGGAGAAAAAACACACAATTATGGCATCCAAAAGTCAGACAAAAGGCCTAAACATGGCATGTGCTGGTGTAGTGCTCAAGTAGGTGAATAAAAAGCAAGTATTGACAAACAAAGCATGAATTAGATCATGTGCATGTGCAGTGGCATAGCAACAGTGTAAAGAAAGCAAAAAAGGCATGATCAGTCTAATATGTACAAGCAAATAAGAATAAGCAAGCAAGCATAATGTACAGACCACAGACAAGTAGGGAAACCAGAACGAAAGCTAGAATCTGGTTATCCCCAGTAGAGTCGCCAGTTCCTGTGACCATGCCGTGGAACCCTTGCACAGCTCTCCTCCTACCGAGTGCACGCATGCACTCGTGGAGACCCGATACGGTCACGGCGAAGATGGTGAATCCAGAGGAAAAGACTAGACTCAGAAACACCAAGGGAAGATAAAAGGATAAGGAAAGGAGTCGCCACCTAGTCTTTTAATGGAAAGACAAGGAAAACTAAGAAACACAAGAAAATAGAGAAGCAAATATGATGCTGAATGTATGTGTGTGCTCCGTGCCTAATGGATAATGCACAAATGAATGCGGGCCAGAGAAAGGGTAAGGATTCTGGTTACGCATGGGGAAGGGGTTAGGCAACCCCATGCGCCGGAGAAAACTCGGTCTTTCTAGGTTTCCCTATTGTCAATGGTCTATGGATATATGCTTGCTTATTCTATATGGTCATGCTAAATATGACTGAAAACATGCCAAATCCAAGAGAAGAAATGAAGTAAAGAGAAAAAGTTAATCCGAGGGTCAAATGTAGGCATTGAGAATGCCGCTTTACTGTATGCCCTTGGGCAATGTGAAAAATCGTGAAAATCGAGAAATTCTCAGAAAGCGTCTCGCAAATTAGCTGAAATTCGAATAAATCCGAGAAAATCAAAAAGGGGAAAATAATCCTCATTTCGGGACCATGTAGGCTTTGTCAAGCCTTTTACTGTATGCACTCGGGCGATGGAAACCCAAAACTAATCCAAAGGCAAAAACCACAAGAAATTCGGGAAACTGTGAGAAAAAACCAAGCTCGAAAAGAGTTGGAAAAGCGTGCGCAATGTATGGAAGAAAAGGCAAGAAAACTTGCAAGAAAGATATGAAAAAAAATGTGCAAAATGCATATGCGAGTGTAAATAGTGAGAATTCCAGGGGCCTTTGTGCAAAAACCCAAATTCTGAAGCCCAAATCATTAAAAAAACATAGGAAAACACATTCTATGCAATTAAGAAGAAATCTAGGGTCAAACGTGAGGCCTTTTGCTAAAGTTTAATGCTTGGAAAACATTATTTTAAATGTTCATGGGGGAAAATGCAATATTTTCAGTGAAAACTTTATTCGAATGATTTATGAAAAATGAATGGAAGACCTGTTTGTAATAAAAGGACCTATGTGTAATGAAAAACGGATCTGATTGAAAGAAAAACAATGTTTCTGTATTTTATTCAAATAAAACGTTTTAATTATTTTTTTAAATGAAAAAAATAAACGACGGTCGTCGACGACGAAGCTCTGGCGGAGGGGGCATACAAAGCCTTCCTGTGGTCTGATCTCAAATCAAAACACATTCTATGCAATTAAGAAGAAATCTAGGGTCAAACGTGCAAATATGTGCAATCTTAGTCAAAATAAAGCTTCCTAAGGGACAAAATACAATTTTACCACTAAAACATGCATTTAATGCAATTCTGTGGAAATTCAAGGTAAAAATGTAAGAAAAAATGATTCAGAAAAGTTTCAAAAAGTTTAAGGGGCGAAACAGTCATTTTACCCTAGAAAACAGGCATTTAGAGTAAAATCAATGAAATACAGGGGCTAAATTGCAAATTGCCTAGTAGAAAAAAGCATCCAGAAGAGTTTTTAAAGAAACCAGGGGCAAAAATGTAATTCATAGAGAAATAAAGTACTGAGAAGAATTTCAGTAAAGTCTGAGGTTAAAATGCAATTTACCCAGAGAAAACAAGCTCCTACAATAGTTTCAGAAGATTATAAGGGCTAAAGTGCAATTTAACCAGCAAAATAAGCACTCTGAATGATTTCAAAAGAATACAGGGGCTTAAATGCAATTTTCACAGAAAAATATAAATCCAGAAAACTTTCAAGAAAGCTTAGGGTCTTTTATGCAAAAATGTTGAATTAAAATGCATTAAAAGAAAACGTGAGGGCTTTTGCTAAATTTTAATGCTTGGAAAACATTATTTTAAATGTTCAGGGGGGAAAATGCAATATTTTTAGTAAAAACTTTATTCGAATGATTTATGAAAAATGAATGGAAGACCTATTTGTAATAAAAGGACCTATGTGTAATGAAAAACGGATCTGATTGAAAGAAAAACAATGTTTTTGTATTTTATTCAAATAAAACGTTTTAATTTTTTTTAAATGAAAAAAATAAACGACGGTCGCTTACGACGGAGCTCCACCGCCGACGACCGCCGGAGGGGGCATACAAAGCCTTCCCGTGGTCTGATTTCAAATCAAACCCAATGGGAAGCAAGAAGGGAGAGAGAGAAGAGGATCCAACGGAGTGGATCTGTTGGTGGGAACGATCTTCCCACCTCCTCCGCCGTTGCGGAGCTCCAGTGACGGCATTGGGGAAGAAGGGGCCTCTAGAGAGCATCGGCGCAGCGATCCAGTGGTTGCGGTGGCTTCGTGAAGCATCGGGGAACTTCCTCGCCTCTTCTGGAGCAGAGTGAAGGAGAATGGAGAGGAGGCGTGCTCCGACAGTCATCGACGGGGTCCTCTCCGATGAGCTTGGCTGCTACGGTGATCCAGAGCTCGTGGCGCAATTCCAAGCGGTCCGGTGTGCTCGTGGGAGGTTGCGGAGTGTTTCTGGAAGCTCGGAGGGCTTGGAGCAGTGGGAGACGCGCGCTTCCTCTCTAGCCGTCGTCTTCTCCAGTGACGACGGGATCAATGTAACTCCGGCGATCTTCGTGCGAGCTTCAGGAGTCGTCGGAGTGGCGATCCATGGAGTGGGAGCGCACCGAGGAGGCTAGAAGAGAAAGAGAGGAGACTCTGGGGCCAAGGCCATGCCCTGGATCGCTTCCCCCACCTACGTCACCAGGAAATAGCGATGGTGAGCCCTAGGGACCAATTCCGACCAGAGGAAGGCTCTGGATGGCTCGGAATTGTCCAGAAAGGAGGAGGGATCCAAGAAGCTATGAATTAAACTAGGAGGGATCAGAAGGGGGTACCTGGCTTGACGGAGGTTTGCAACTCGCTGGAGCGCCTGGAATCTCCATCTCTCCTCTCTACAAGTTTCCCTTTCTCTCTAGAATTCTCTGGCACTCTCAGCTCTCTTCTCTCTTGCGCAAAAAGTCCTTCTCTAGATCCCAAAAGTCTTTCAAAACATGCCTCTACCCCTCCTTTTATAGGTGAGCAGAAGAACGGCAACCCACTGTAACAGACCTCCAACTCCCTGACTAATTGACCAACAGACTTCTAACCTCCTAACCGAAGTCGTAACAACCTTGCAGACAACAAACGACCGTCTCCCTTGCTCTCCATCTTGTCCCTAGCTCGCCGACAATGATTGACGGTGATCCCAGCTCCTCCAGCGACTCATCCAGTGGTTGGGGTCGCTTTGGTTCGTGCTGGATCAGTGGGGCTTGAGCTAAGGAAACGGCCTAGTGGCTGGTGAGATTAGTGAGGAGAAATGGGTTCAGTGGCTGATGAGAAGAAGAATGGTGAGATGCGAGGGATGGGTTGAGGAATTGTTGGTAAAACATTGAGTGTAAGAAATTGAAAATAGAGAGGAGAAGGTGGGGTGTTGGGTTGGAAGAGAAAGAGAAGAAAATGGGCTGAGTTGTTTATTGTGGGCTTCCATGGGCTTACTGGGCTTCAATTGGGCCTATGTGGGCTTAATGAGCTTGTGGGCCCAAGTGGGCTTTAATGGATTCAATTAGGGTTAGAGTTCAGTCACCACATCTCCATCCTGCAAAATTGGGAAATTGGGGTGTCTACAACAACAGATACCCAACTGTTCCAACTGATATTCCTCAAAGTGGCGACGATCCTGGGTGCACCGGTAGTTAAACAAGATCCCCTTGGCAAATCATTTTGGCCAAACAGACGGTCAGGACCCCTGCATCCTTGTCTCTTTGATTCGTGATCGAAAGGATGGAGTCCAAAGACATTCTCCCTTTCGTCGGTAAGACCGAAACTTACTATTCTCCCTCTAATCAACAAGTCCAGAACTTGTCATTTTTCCCTCTTGGTTGGTAAGTCTGAAACTTACCATTCTCCCATTGGTCGGTAAGTCTAAAACTTACCACTCTCCCTTTGGCTGGTAAGTCCAAAACTTTCCACTCTTCTTTTGGCCAGTAAGTCCGAAACTTACCATTCTCCCTCTAGTCGGCAAGTCCGAAACTTGTCATTTTTCTCTCTTGGTCGGAAAGTCCAAAACTTACCATTCTCCCATTGGACGGTAAGTCCGAAACTTACCATTCTCCTTCTGGTCGGTAAGTCTGAAACTTGTCATTTTTCCCTCTTGGTCGGTAAGTCCGAAATTCACCATTATCCCTTTCGTTGGTAAGTCCGAAACTTACCATTCTTCCTCTGGTCAGTAAGTCCGAAACTTGTCATATTTCCCTCTTGGTTGGTAAGTCTGAAACATAACATTCTCTCTATGGTCGGTAAGTTCAAAACTTACCACTCTCCCTTGGGCCGGAAAGTCCGAAACTTACCATTCTCCCTCTGATCGGTAAGTCCAAAACTTGTCATTTTTCCTTCTTGGTCGGTTAGTCCAAAACTTACCATTCTCCCTTTGGTCGGTAGGTCCGAAACTTACCATTCTCCCTCTGATCGGCAACTCTGAAACTTCTCATATTCCCCTCTTGGTCGGTAAGTCCGAAACTTACCATTCTCCCTCTGGTCGGCAAGTCCCAAACTTACCATTCCCCTGTTGGTCGGCAAGTTCGAAACTTTTCATTTTAAACTCTTTGTTGGTAAATCTGAAACTTACCATTCTCCCGTTGGTCGGTAAGTTCAAAACTTACCATTCACCCTCTGGTCGGCAAGTCCGAAACTTGTCATTTTTCCCTCTTGGTCGGTAAGTCCGAAACTTACTATTCTCTCTTTGGTTGATAAGTCTGAAAATCACCATTCACCCTCTAGTCGGCAAGTCCAAAACTTGTCATATTCCCCTCTTAGTCGGTAAGTTCGAAGCTTACCAATCTCCCTTCAACCAGTAAGTCCAAAAGTTATCAATCTCCCGCTAGTTGGCAAGTCCGAAACTTGTCATTTTTTACTCTTGGTCTGTACGTCCGAAACTTACCATTCGCCCTTTGGTTGGTAAGTCCGAAACTTAGCATTCTCCCTCTTGTCGGTATGTCCGAAACTTGTCATGTTCCCCTCTTGGTCGGTAAGTCCGAAACTTACAATTCTCTCTTTGGTCGGTAAGTCTGAAACTTACCATTCTCCCTCTGGTCGGCATGTTCAAAACTTGTCATTTTTCCCTCTTGGTCAATAAGTCTGAAACTTACCTTTCTCCCTTTGCTCGGTAAGTCCAAAACTTACCATTCTCCCTTTGGTCGTCTAGTGCGAAACTTATCATTTTTCCCTCTTGGTTGGTAAGTCCGAAACTTACTATTCTCCCTTTGGTCGGTAAGTCTGAAACTTATCATTCTCCCTCTGGTCGGCAAGTCCGAAACTTGTCATTTTTCCCTCTTAGTCAGTAAGTCCGAAACTTACCATTCTCCTTTTGGTTGGTAAGTTCGAAACTTACCATTCTCCCTCTGGTCAGCAAATCTGAAACTTGTCATATTCCCTTCTTGGTCGGTAAGTCCAAAACTTATCATTCTCCCTTTGTCCTGTAAGTCCAAAACTTACCATTCTCCCTCTGGTCGGCAAGTCTGAAATTTGTCATTTTTCCCTCTTGGTCGGTAAGTTCGAAACTTACCATTCTGCTTTTGGTCGTTATGTCCGAAGCTTACCATTCTCCCTCTAATTGCAAGTCTGAAACTTGTCATTTTTCCCTCTTGCTTTGTAAGTCTGAATCTTATCATTCTCCCTTTGGTCAGTAAGTCCAAAACTTACCATTCTTCCTCTGGTTGGCAAGTCTGAAACTTGTCATATTCTCCTCTTGGTCGGTAAGTCCGAAACTTACCATTCTCTCTTCGGCCAGTAAGTCCGAAACTTATCATTCTCCCTTTGGTCAGCAAGTCTGAAACATGTCATTTTTCCCTCTTGGTCGGTAAGTCCAAAACTTACCATTCTCCATTTGGTCGGGTAGTTCGAAACTTGTCATATTCCCCTCTTGGTCGGTAAGTCCAAAACTTACCATTCTCCCACTGGTCGGCATGTCCGAAACTTGTCATTTTTCCCTCTTTGTTGGTAAGTCTGAAACTTACCATTCTCCCTTTGGTCAGTAAGTCTGAAACTTACCATTCTCCCTCTGGTCGGTAAGTCCAAAACTTGTCATATTCCCCTCTTGGTCTGTAAGTCCGAAACATACCATTCTCCCTTTGACCGGGAAGGCCAAAACTTACAATTCTCCCTCTAGTCAGCATGTCTGAAACTTGTCATTTTTTCCTCTTGGTCGGTAAGTCCAAAACTTACCTGTAGACACCCCGATTTTGAGGTAACCTAGGAATGAGTGTCCCTATGTTGCTTTGGATGCGATCAAGCCTTAAACCGAGCCCCAAACCCATTAGCCAGAGCCCAAATCAGACATTTGTGAGCAAGGCTGGCGCACCAAGTTGGCACACCAAGGTGGCGCACCAAGGTGGCACACATCACTGGCGCACCAACCAGGCGCCCAGCTCTGACTGCTGACCTTCCACCTTCTGGGCTGTTACCCTTG
>JAMKQA010016254.1:0-10370 GCA_024699735.1 Posidonia australis
ACGAGGGTGCCTAACACCTTCCTCGTGCGTAATAGGAATCCTTACCCATCCTCTGGTTAGCAGACATCCAGCCTTCCCATTTGCATCTCATGCATTCATCTTTTGTGGTTTCCTCGTCTTTCCCTTAAAAGACTAGGTGGCGACTCCACTTTTCTTTTTCTTTTATCCTTGCGCCTTCGCCATCATTCGCATGGATGTGGTCTCCTCCTCTCCACCCCTCCCTTCGGGTTGGGCTCGGTCAGACGGACGCGGTCACAGTAGGTGTATAGGCCACCATCACTGGCAGCTTAGCCTGCCTGTTCAACTTCTTTCATTCCTTAGCCAGCTACCCAACCTTCCAGGATGGTCCCTTGTTTTGTCCCTACCTCCTCGACCCAGCAAGAGCAGCCCTCTTCCGACATCACATCACAGCTGAAGAAGGTTAAGGCTGATATCTCCATTTGGGATCTCATCTATACTTCGACAGAACATCGAGAGGCCTTCATCAAGGTCTTTCAGGCTGCTCACGTCTCCCCCACCATAGAACCGTCCGCTCTTGAGAATATGGTGGGCATGATCGCAGAGCCTCATGTCATTTCCTTTTCCAGCCAGGAATTGCCTCCAACCGGAGTCAATCATAACTAGCCTCTATTCATTACGGCGCAATATTAGAGCTTCCGAATTCCCCTCACCCTGGTTGATAATGGTGCGGGCCGTAATGTCTGCCCTTTACTCACAGTAAACAAAATCGGATTCAAAGCCAAGGATATCATACCAGCTACGAAGGGAATGACGACTTTTGATAACACGCATCACGACATGCTAGGGATGCTGGTTATTCCTCTCACTATAGGGCCTATAGTATTCGACGTCGAATTCTGTATTGTGGATCTGGAGCCGTCTTTCAATCTTCTGCTTGGGCGTCCTTGGTTGCACAAGCATTAGGTGATCCCCTCGACCCTCCATCGCATGGTTAAGTTCCGCTAGGGCAACGACGTAGTTGTTGTCATGGTGGAAGATCTTGACAAAGTAAAGGTCTCGTTGGTCACTGTTGTTTCCCTCCAGACCATCAATTTCGACCCCAAACAGTCTGATGTCATGTTCTGGGTCAACCGTTTCGAGCCTATCAATTATATTCTAGCTCTCGAGCGTGTCAGTTACCTCACCGTTCGTGGCAATCTCCTTCGGTTGATCGAAAACGTATGTCGCAAATGGGGATACAAGAAGGGAACACCACTCGGGCGACAAGGCCAAGGAATCTTCGAGCCCATCTAGGCGGAGGAAAGGCGAGAGTTTGAGGGTTTGGGATGTGGCAGTCGCACAAAGAGGGATTTTCGTGCATCAAGAGGTACAAGAAGATTTCTATTCCGTCGGACCTCACTAATTTTGTCAGTGTAGGGATACTCGATCCCATTCAAAGCCAAGGAACAATAGAGAGGAGCCGACACCAGATGGTGCAGCCACAGTCTCAGCAACCGGTAGGCACTTTGACAGCATCAGCCACTGCCATAATAGCAAGCCCCACAGTGATAGTCCTGTGAGCAATGGCACTAGTAGATCTAACAGTGTAGTCGGTCAGTTTTGATCATTGTTCATAGTTGTCTCAGATCCAATCAGCAAGGGTCCACAGTTCAGATGAGGTAGTGGCAGAGGAGAGTGTTGTCCAAGATTCTGATGGCATTGTGACAGAAGATAAGACAGTTGGCAAGGCAAGTCAGTTGAGTGATCAAGTCAGTGATCTAGAGCTGTTATTCCAAGAGCAGTTGTCAGTGTGGGCCGAAGACGTAGTCGAGCATCAAAGGTTGAGGAAAGGAAAGTCAAGGGCCTCAGAATCGGAGTCAACAACCCCACACCAGTGGTCGAACCACTCATCCATCATGGTCTTGGCTGAGTCACAACCAGAACCCACTAAACCATTAGAGTTAATCTCTTTGGAGCCTAGAGGCGAGTCTAGATGGTATTTGCAACTAAAGCCTCACCTTACGGTGAGGGTAAAAAAAAAGAAGACCTTGAGTTAAGCTTATGAGGAAGGTCAGGTGGCATCACTCTTATTAGTCAGTAGCAGGATAGCCGCCCGTCAGTAGCACCACTTGTACATACTATTGAAAATACAAAAAAAATAAAAAAATCCCGAAAACCCAAAAAAATCAGAAGAATCTAAAAAATCAAAAAATAGTATCAGGAGTCGAGGAAACAGAGCAACCTAGCCAATCAGCAGAGCCCACTGTTAAAGAGTCGAAAGTCACACAGTGCAGATATAAGAACACCAAAGTTAGTGTCACCATCATGAATAATCATCAAGGGCAGAAATCAGAGCGCATCCTCTCCTTTGACGTCACCGACCCAACCATCAAAGGGGAAATCATATCAAAGCTCATCACATATGGGGAAGAGGATGATGACATGGATGAAGACGATGAGACACCCGAATTCCAGCCCTACGACATGTCGAGGAGGAAACCGAACGGATCAACATCGGTACAGCAGAAGATGTCAAGGAGGTACTCATCAATGCCAAGCTATCTCCACATGCTAGGGTAGATTTCATAGCATTTGTGAAAGAATATACATATGTCTTTGCTCGGAGTTACGATGACATGGTCAGCCTAGATGTCGAAGTGGTGGTACACAAGTTACCCCTAAAGCCCAATGAGAGGCCCGTCAAGCAAAAACTTAGGAGATGGCGACCTCAATGGATCTTGAAACTCAAGGAGGAAATCATGAAGTAGCACATGGTGAACTTCCTCAAAGTGGTGTTGTACCCAGAATGGCTAGCAAATGTTGTCCTAGTGCCAAAGAAAGATGGGAAGGTCCGTATGTGCATCGACTACAGAGATCTCAACAAGGCGAGCCCCAAAGACGATTTTCTCGCTCCCTCACATAGATGTCTTGGTGGACAACACTGCCGAACATAAAATGTTATCATTCATGGATGGTTTCTCGGGGTACAGCCAGATCAAAATGGTCGATGAGGATATGGAAATGACATCCTTCATTACACCTTGGGGAGTATTCTGTTATCGTGTGATGCCAGTTGGGCTCAAGAATGCGGGTGCAACTTATCAAAGGGCAATGACTACACTTTTCCATGACCTCATGCATCAGGAAATTGAGGTCTATGTAGATGATATGTTTGCCAAGTCCGAAGAGCTTGAGGAGCACCTAGTCTGTTTGAGAAAGCTGTTCGATCGCCTCAGAAAGTACAAGCTCTGTCTAAACCCCAACAAATGCATATTTGGAGTGTCTTTTGGCAAGCTTCTATGATACATTATCAGTCAAAGGGGAATTGAGGTTGACCCTAGTAAAGCAAGAGCTATCATTGATATGCCTCCCACTACATTTGAGAAGGAAGTTCGGAGCTAGTTGGGCCGATTACAGTATATCAACCGGTTCATTGCACAGCTTACTCCCATCTGTGAGCCTATCTTTAGGCTGTTAAGAAAGAATGCACAGATCCACTGGAACAAGGAATGTTAGGCTGCATTCGACAAAATCAAGCAGCTCCTTTCAAAACCTCCCGTCTTGGTTCCACCTACACCAGGACGACCGTTGTTGCTATATCACTCCACCACCCAACACTCCATGGGCGCAGTCCTTGGGCAGCATGATTAGACAGGATGTAGGGAGAGAGCCATCTACTACCTGGGTAAAACATTCAACTATTGCGAAGCCAGGTACAGTCCCATCGAGAAAATTTGCTTATCCCTTGTTTGGGTCACCCAACATTTCAAGCACTATATGATGGCATATCCAGTCCTTCTCCTACGTTGGCATGACCCCATGAAGCACTTGTTCCAAAAGCCAGCATTAGTGGGACGATGCGTGAAAGGGCAGGTGATGCTGTCCCAGTACGACATTACCTTTGTCACGCAAAAATCAATGACGGGGCAGGTAGTAGCGGACCACTTAACTGACCTACCATTGTCAAAATACGAACCGTTGCAGACATAGTTGCCAAATGAAGATATCCTATTCGCCATGGGAGATACAAACTTTGAGGAACCAGATGACAAGTTCCAGTGGCACCTGTACTTTGATGGAGCAGTCAATAAGAGGGGTAGAGGAATCAGCATGGTATTGTCGTCACCGCATGGGTAGATGACCCCCTTCTCTAGAAAGCTCACTTTCGAGTACACCAACAATGAAGCCGAGTACGAGGCATGCATCATGGGACTGCAAACCGCATTGGAACATGGCGCACAAAAGCTACAGCTGCATAGGGATGCCATGTTAGTCATATCCCAAATCAACGTGAAATGGAAAACCAAGGATCCAAAGCTTGTGCCATATCACGAGTATCTCTTACAGCTCATCAAGGAGTTCGAAGAAGTGCACTTTTAATTCATGAGTTGGGCCAAAAATTCCTATGCAGATGCACTAGCAACCCTTGCCTCTTGGCTCTCAATACTTGAAGAGCACACATTCGATGTGTCGGTCACTCAAGCAGATAACCCGCCCATTTCATGAGCATAGAGGAGGCAGACCAATCAGTAGAGCTTCCTTGGTATCATGACATCAAGACCTTCCTGGAATCGAGCGATCTCCCAGCCAGCACATCAATAGCAAATAAGAAGATCATGGCATGCCTGGCGTCAAGATACGTGTTAGGCGGAGGGCATCTGTACAGAAGATCATATAACTACATGCTTTTGCGATGTGTCGATAGGAAGGAGGCTGATACCTTGATGCTTCAAATCCATGCTGGGACATGTGGCCCCACATGAATGGAATACTGTTAGCCAAGAAGATCATGCTACAGGGCTAATTTTGGTCAACTATGGAGGTAGATTGCTGTCGTTTTGTGTGCAAATGCCACAACTGTCAGATTACCAGAACTTCATACATGCTCCCCCTCAGTAGCTGCACAGCATGTCATCACCATGGCCTTTCTCTACTTGGGGAATAGATGTCATCGGAGCCATCCATCCGGCATCATCCAATGGCCACAGCTACATTCTGGTGGCCATAGACTATTTTAACAAATAGGTAGAAGCGGCATCTTACAAAACCGTCACAGCTGTAGCCACAAAAACGTTTATCAAGAATAACATCATGGCATGGTACGGGGTGCCACACTCCATTATCTCAGACAAAGTCAAGAATTTCATATCTCAAAGATTGGAGGATTATTTGCAAAGCCTGAAGATCAAACATTACAGATCTTCCCCATACCGCCCACAGATGAACAGTGTCATGGAGTCAGCAAATAAGAACTTAATCAAGATCCTAAAGAAAGAGCGCTGAGACACTTAAGGATTGGCATGAAAGCTTCCCTACGCGTTATGGGCCTACAGATTCGATCTGGACATCAACAGGAGCGACACCTTACTCACTGGTGTATGGCATGGAAGCAGTCTTACCAGTTGAAGTAGAGATCCCATCACTCAAAATCTTGAGAGAGGCAGAGCTACAAGAAGCCGAATGGGTCGAGGATAGATGCATCCAACTGAATTTGATTGACGAGCGTAGACTATAGGCCATGTACAATGCCCGCTGCTACCAAGCAAGAATGGTAAGATCATATCAGAAAAGAGTCCGACCTAGGGGCTTCACACCTAGCGATCTAGTTGTGCGGGCCACACATCTCCCTGCTGGTTGAGGCAAATTCCGACCTAACTGGCATGGTTCCTACATCATCAAGCAAGTCTATTCAGGAGGCGCAGTAATCCTCGAAGACATGGACAACGTCGAGCTACCTGAGCCAGTCAACGCATGTTATCTGAAGAAGTACTACTAATAAGCATAAGGTGTGTATTCTTGCCTTGCAAAATATCCTTGCATGCATCATCCACTACTCCATCATGCATGCACATTTCTAAAATAAAAGGCAATCCAAAAGCATCTAATCCACAGCACTTGCACTTTTACTTTCGTGCATATCAGTAACTTAAGCGCATCAATAACTGCATGCATTTATGCATAAAAGCATCAGCATCACATCCCGATGATGAAAATCGGAATAGCTAGCCTGCTTGAGAAGGGTCTACACTTCTTTATTTGATACTACCTAAACGCTCTAGCGAGCAAGGGAGCCACCACCCAACCATGGTTAGGCGAAATGTCCAAACTCCCGTGGGGACTTACACCTCCAGCGGGTGATAAAATGTTAGGAGCAGGTGATAAAATGTTAGGAGCAAGCATGAGTGTGAGCCAAATAAAAAGTAAACATATCCACAAGGGCACAAAAGATAAAAGTAGACAGAAGTTGAAGATAGAAGCTAGCCCCTAAGAGAGAGAGAGGCAAGTAGGCCAACTCTACCCCTATCACTTACCTTGGAGAGGAGTCGAAGCAAGCATCCAAAAAATCCAAGTGACCAAAGGGACTAGCCACCCCTCACATACAATGCCAGTAGCCCCCTCCAAGTCCAGATGCCCATTATCCCCAAGCAAGGGTTAGAGCAAGCCTACAAGCCTAAAAGGGAGAAAAGAAATAAGCCAAAAGTCAAAAAAGTAGGTCTAAGTCCCTAGGAGTATGGAATGGAGCCCAACCTACTGAATCATCCATCCTGGAGAGCCACCAACAACCTAGAAGTCTAGGTAGTGTGTTGTGAATCGAGGTCTTCCCCTCTTCTCATAGCAGGCATCATTAGCATTCCAAATCTTGAGGGATGATGCAACATAACATTATCATTCCTGCATACATTCTAATTTGTCCACTTTGCAAGGTCTTGTTGGGTCCTAAACCAGGGACATGTCAGTTGCTCTGTGGCCAAAGACCTGCCTGAGGATAGCGTACACCAGGGGCATGTCAGCTGCTTTTATGGTGATAACCTTCCCCGTCAACCAGGGGCATGTCAGCTGTCTTGTTGGTTGATCGTTCTTGGGACAATATCTTCGTATAGAACATGTTGTCCGCTTTATAGTCATAAACCTCTGAGATCAGAGCAAAGTCGGAATGTCAGCACTGTCCCAGTCAATAGGTGAGAGCACAGTCGACATTCCAGTGCCAAAGACAAACTTCCCAAGAAGTCAGTCGGTAACGCAACAGCAAGCATAGAGTTGTCAGCAATCATCCAGCAGGTCCATCTTATTCAAGGAGGAAACAATGCCCTCGTAATTCCTTATCTAGCCAAGCCCCTTGCATCGGTGCAGAATCTGAGCATTATTTATCCAGATCAACCATCATCATCCTACAACACCAATAGCATTAAGTGAACAGGCAAAGCAGTCACACAGTGAAGTAGGCGAGCTACAAACAAGAACAGACCTCCTAGCTAGCAAGCAAGTTGCACATAGCCTTCATCCCTTTCCTTGTGACTCCTCTGATCCCAGTGGAGATCTGAGTCGCTAGTTCCTTGTGTCCTAGAACCAGCATTTATCCTTTTCTCGCGACTCCCCTAAGTCCGGATGAGATCTGAGTCACTGTTTCCTTGTGTCCTAGGGACAACCTTTATCCCTTTTATCGTGACTCCTCTAAGTCCAGAGGAGATTCGTGTCGCTATTTCCTTGTATCCTAGGAACAACCTTTGTCCTTTTCTTATGACTCCTCTAAGTCTAGAAGAGATCCAAGTCGCTGTTTCCTTGTGTCCTAGGAACAACCTTTATCCCTTTTCATGCGACTCCACTAATCCCAATGGAGATCCGAGCCGTTGGTTCTTTGTGTCCTAGGACCAGCATTTATCCTTTTCTTGCGACTCCTCTAAGTCTGAAGGATATTCGAGTTGCTGTTTCTTAGTGTCCTAGGAACAACATTTATCCCTTTTCTCGTGACTCCTCTAAGTCCGGAGGAGTTCCGAGTCGCTGGTTCCTTCTGTCCTAGGACCAACATTTTTCTTTGCTCGTAGCTCCTCTAATTCTGGAAGAGATCCGAGTCTCTGTTTCCTGGTGTCCTAGGAACAACCTCTATCCCTTTTCTCGTGACTCTTCTGATCCTAATGGTGATTCGAGTCGCTAGTTGCTCGTGTCCTAGGACCAACATTTATCCTTTTCTCGAGATGCCTCTAAACATAGTGGAGAATTGAGTCGCTAGTTCCTTGTGTCCTAGGACCAACATTTGTCCTTTTCTTGCCACTCCTCTAAGTCCAAAGGAAATCCGAGTCGTTGTTTCCTAGTGTCCTAGGAATAGCCTCTATCCCTTTTCTCGTGACTCCTCTAAGTCCGGAGCAGATCTGAGTCATTGGTTCCATGTGTCCTAGGACCAGCATTTTTCTTTTCTCACGACTCCTCTACGTCCAGAAGAGATCCGAGTAGCTATTTCCTGGTGTCCTAGGAATAACCTCTATCCCTTTTCTTGTGACTCCTCTGATCCCAATGGAGATCCGAGTCGCTGGTTCCTCGTGTCCTAGGACCAGTATTTATCCTTTTCTTGAGACTCCTCTAAACATAGTGGAGATTCGAGATGTTGGTTCCTTGTGTCCTAGGACAAGCATTTTTCCTTTTCACGGGACTCCTCTAAGTTCGAAGGAGATCCGAGTCATTATTTCCTAGTGTCCTAAGAACAACCTCTATCTCTTTTCTAATGACTCATCTAAGTCTGAAGAAGATCCGAGTTGCTGGTCCTTGTGTCCTAGGACCAGCATTTATTCTTTGCTCGCGACTCCTCCAAGTTCAGAGGAGATTCGAGTTGTTGTTTCCTTGTGTCCTAAGAACAACCTTTGTCCTTTTCTCGAAACTCCTCTAAGTCCGGAGGTGATCTGAATCGCTGTTTCCAGGTGTCCTAGGAACAACCTCTATCCCTTTTCTTGTGACTCCTCTAAGTCTGGTGGTGATCCGAGTCGCTGGTTCCTTATACCCTAGGACTAGCATTTATTCTTTTCTCACGACCCCTCTAAGTCTGGAGGAGATCCGAGTCGCTATTTCCTTGTGTCCTAGGAACAACCTTTGTCCTTTTCTCGAGACTCCTTTAATTCCGTAGGAAATCTGAGTCACTGGTTCCTTGTGTCCTTGGACCATCATTTTATCCTTTCCTCGCGACTCCTCTAAGTCTAGAGGAGATCAGAGTCGATGTTTCCTTGTATCCTAGGAACAGTCTTTGTCCTTTTCCCTCGTAACTCCTCTAAGTTTGGAGGAGAATCGAGTTGCTGTCTCCTTGTGTCCTAGGAACTGCCCCCATCCCTTCCCCTCATGACTCCTATAAGCCCAAAGGAGGTCTGACCTTTTCATTTCTTGCATCCAAGGACCAACACTTATCCTTGGGCTGATAACCATAACTGTCCAGTGACGAGTCCGTCAACTCATCACAAGGTTGATGACCCTAACCATCTGGCGACGAGTCCATCAACTCATCACCAGGTAGGTACCCTTGCTTACTCAGGCAGCGAGCAAGATAGCTTTATCTGGCAGTCTCCTATGCACAGTTTCAGAGTGGCTACTAGAATATGACTCAGCATTTGACAATAGTTTATGGCTTTTCTACCTGCATTGGACTGTATGAAATATTGTGTGTGTGGAACAAAGTGATTTGTCATTCTGAATATTCTTTTAACAATGTTCTACAGACTTGAATCAAGAGAAGTCGTGGCTCCCTTATTGGCCATGGGTTTCCATACAATGGTCATACTAGCGAGTTGCTCAAATGTTCTCGAGGCATGGATCAGAATGTTGACAAATAGTGATCGTGACAAGTTACGGGCTTGGGGAATCTCCTCGAAATTCTTAGACATTGCAAATGTGGAGGTCTACCGTTACTTCTTATTTGCAGTCACTCGGTTCGGGAAGCCTGCAAACCACACATTCCGCTTCGGAAGAATTGAGCTGACCCTTACTTTGGAAGAAGTTTGTCAAATGTGTTGTCTGCCAAAGTTCCTTGGGCCCACTGTATTTATGTAGTGAGACGGATACTCCACTATGTTGAGTGAATTGACTGGCCTGTTGTAGACACCCCAATTTTGAGGTGACCCAAAGATGAGTATCCGTATGTTGCTTTGGATGTGATCAACCCTTAAATCAAACCCCAAACCTATTAGCAAGCCAGAGCCCCAATCAGTGTAATCTGTGAGCTGGGTTGGTGCACCTTATAGGCGCACCTCATAGGCGCACCTTGTAGGCGCACCAAGCAGGCGCACATCACTGGCTCACCAAGCAGGCGCCCAGCCTTTTCCAAGCTGCAGCTGCAGACCATCCATCTTCCAGGCTGTTACCCTTGCAAACGAATGTGCCAAGGAATATTCGATGCTTTTCGTTTGCAAGGCCTTCGTTTCTCATGAGTTACCCTTTGATAGATCCCTATAAAAGGACCTCCATAGGCAACCATTTGAAGACACCTTTTTGGGAGAGAAATCCTGTGCTGAAATCTGAGAAACAGATCTGCACTGAGCAAGTTTTTGCACGAGTTCCTCCTTCCACCCAACGATTTATACTCGTATTCTGGAGCTTTTCCTTGCATCCTAAAGCACCCTTGGTCCTTCCAAAGCAACAAGGATCTTCTTATTTCTTATATTTCAAGAAGGAAA
>JAMKQA010016257.1:0-13550 GCA_024699735.1 Posidonia australis
TTCTCTCACAAAATGGGTGTCTTCGAATGGCTGCTCTAGGGGCCTTTTTATAGTGGTCTCTAGGGAGGTTACAAAGGGGTCTTGCAAACGAAAAGCCTAGAATATTCGTTGGCACATTCGTTTGCAAAGGATAACAGCCCGGAAGGCGGAAGGTCAGCAGCCAGAACTGGGCGCCTGCTTGGTGAGCCAGTAATGTGTGCCACCTTGGTGCGCCCACCCAGCTCACAAATGTCTGATTGGGGCTCTGGCTAATGGGTTTACGGCTCGATTCAAGGGCTGATCACATCCAAAGCAACATAAGGACACTCATTCCTGGGTCACCTCAAAATCGGGGTGTCTACACTATGACTTTAGTCTATCCTACCATCCTGGGAAGGCTAATGTGGTCGCTGATGCTTTGAGTAGGCGCACTCACTTGATGTCCAGTTTGATGATCAAGGAGTGGCGTATGCTAAAGGTTTTGGTCGGTTGTAGACCATTGCGGCAGTCTCAGGGACCTGCTGGAGCTTGGGTAGCAAGCATGTCTGTTCGCCCAAGGTTACTGGAAACTATTGTAGCTACTCAGCAACTGGATCCCTTTGTGCAGGAGGTTTGGGCTAAACTGGAGGCAGGAGAGGTGCCTCGTTTCTCTGTTAGTGCAGATGGGGGACTCAGGTATGATCTACGCCTATATGTGCCTCAAGTGGAGGATGTGAAACAGGGATTGCTTGATGAAGCCCATCGGTCTAAGTATTCAATTCATCCCAGAAGCACCATGATGTACAGAGATCTGAAGACAAATTTTTGGTGGCTTGGAATGAAGAGAGAGATAGCTGAGCATGTGATGAAGTGTGCAACCTGCCATATGGTGAAGATTGAACACCAGATGCCTGGAGGAATGTTGCAACCTCTGGATATTCCAGTGTGGAAATGGGAGCATGTATCCATGGATTTTGTGACAGGACTGCCTAAGACCAGGAGGAAGAACGACACCATCTGGGTGATCGTCGATCGTCTCACAAAGTCTGCACATTTCTTGCCTATGAGGGTAAATCTCTCATAAGCTCAGTTGACAGAGTTGTATATGGCTGAGATAATCCATCTGCATGGGGTGTCGGTGTCCATTGTGTCTGATAGGGACACCAGATTCACATCTAGATTCTGGGGAGCATTGCAAGAGGCTTTCGGCACCATTTTGCATTTCAGTACAGCCTTCCATCCTCAGACAGACAGGTAGATTGAGAGGACTATTCAGATTTTAGAAGACATGTTGAGGGCCTACACTGTGGATTTTAGGGGAAGCTGGGAAGATCATCTTTCGTTGATTGAATTCGCCTACAACAATAGTTATCATTCCAGCATAGGTATGGCGCCGTATGAGGCATTGTATGGTAGGCCTTGTAGAACACCTACCTGTTGGGATGAAGTAGGCGAGAGGCAACTTGTGGGCCCAGAAATTGAGCAGCAGTATGCAGAGAAAGTGGACCTGATCAGGAAGAGACTGGCAGCTGCACAGAGTAGGCATAAGAGTTATGTTGATCGGAGGCGTAGACCTTTGGAGTTCGAGGTTGGAGACTTCGTCTTCCTTAAGGTGTCTCCAACGAAAGGCATATTCAGATTTGGAAGGCGGGGAAAATTAAGCCCTCGCTATATTGGACCATTCAAGATTGTCAAGAGAGTCGGGGAAGTTGCCTATCAGTTGGACTTGCCTCTAGAGTTCTCGGGCGTGCACAGAGTGTTCCACGTCTCGATGTTGAGGAAGTGTTTGGCTGCCGCATCCCAAGTGATTCCAATTCAGCCGGATGGGTTGCAAGAAGATTTGACCATGGTGGAGGAAGCTGTGCAGATCCCTGATAGGAGGGAACAGATCCTCAGGAACAAGGTGATTCCTCTTGTGCTAGTCCAATGGCAGCATCATGGTGTTGAGGAAGCTACTTGGGAGCGGGAGGCGGACATGTTGTCCCAGTACCCCCATTTGTTTGATCAGTGAATTTCGAGGGCGAAATTCTTTTAAGGGGGGTATGATGTAACATCCGTGCCTAGTTTTCCATTTAATATAAACCATGGAAATTTCTTGTATTAGTTTAATGTGGTTTATTGTTGGAGAACCTTGGTTGTGGTTTTCTTCCTGTGTTGGTGCTCCTGGTTCACCCTTGCAGGGTGGCTCCTTGGCTTGTGGGTTTGTTTGTGCTGTTGGGACCCCATGGTTTGGGGGTGCAACCCTGAACCATTTGGGCTTGAGCTTGGATTTTGGTCAATAGAACCACGTCCCACCCGTGCCTTTTTCCTTCCTAGCCACCCGTGACCCGCATCCTCTTCTCTCCATCTCGTGAAGCCTAGCGGGGGAGAAGGCTGCTCGTTCCGTCCCCTCCGTCCAGAGCTACGCGTAGCTGGTGGATGCCGGCGGGATTCTGGGATGGCAGGCGCACCGGGGCATTTAAGAAGAGGCGCAGTGAGTGTGTTGGGGAACGGCAAGCCGTGGGAAGGAGAGACCGGGGTGAGTTGCGTGCAAGAGGAACTTCGTGCCCAGAGGAGGTTGTGTGAGCTGAGGAGAGCTTGCAACAAGCCTCGCTGGAGCACGTCGAGCACGCGTGGAGCTCACCGGTGCCAGGTACGCATTCCTCCTTTTGTTTCTTTTCCTCAGTTAAGGCATGTTAGGTTAAAAGGGAAAATCATGGATAATGATGTTAAAATCATGCAAAAATGAGGAAAATGTAGGGAATGAGAGGAATAATGTGGTTATGTTGATATCATGTTGATTCACGGAGGTTTTGTAAGATTTTCATGGGTATTTTCGAAGCATGCTACAGTGATGGTATTCGAGCTTGATGCCTTTGTGATTTGTGATAGAACAGCATGCTTAACGGTTTTATGATCGGATCGAGGGGTTTTGAAGTAGACTTGGAGGTCTACACCTCATGTTTTATTGGTAATTTTCGTGGCAAGTTTGATGGGTCCGATCCTTACTCCCACTTTGGGGAGAAGAAACGGCGAAGGTCGGGGAGATTTCTGCAATGGTAGAAATTCGGTATGCCGAAATGCTCCCAGGTGGTTCCCTGGACCACTGATTCGGACGACCGAAGCATTTCGATCGACCGAATTAGGGGGTTTCGGACGACCGGATGATTTCGGTCGACCGTTCTAGCGGGGGACTGGTTTATCTGACAGGGATTCGGAATGCCGAAATACATCGGTCGACCGAAACAAATTTCGGTATGCCGAATCAGGACCCAGAGTCATTTTGGGAAATGTTTAGAAAAATGATGATAAATATGGATAAATACATGATAAATGTATGAAATGCATGGAAATGACTTGTGAGATGATGCATGCAAATATGTTATTTTTATGGTGTTTTCCATGAGATATTGACACATGGCTTATATGTGTGAATGTGGACCCATGTGAGGGGTGATTGCATGGTACAATGACCATGAAAGAATGTGTGAGTTTAAAGACCACAGGTAATGAATTGATGCATAATGCATGTGATTTGCAAAGAGTTTTTATGAATGGAAAATGATTTTGATAAATACTTTGAAAAGACAAATTGCATATGATTTTAAAGAGATTAAAGGGAATTGTAGGAACCACAATGAAACCAAGACTTGCCGACGAGGTAGTGAGACCTCTAGAGATGTCGGGGACGTGTCCTTAGTTGTGGTTGCCGAGTTTGCGGTCCAGGGTAGGAGCCTCGAGACTGTGGTGGTACTGTAAGACCCTAGGGTATGAGAGACCCGGACTACCCTCAGTGCCGATATTGGACAAGTCTGGGGTAAGAGTCCCGAGGTGCTCGGGCACCAGGGCGTCCCTAGGACGCACTCCGTGCTTGTACCAGTGAGGGTACATTTTGAGGCTACGGTTGGGGCGATTGAACTCCAGCGCGGGGTGGTTCACCGCGGCACTGCAGTGTAGGTGTGGTGACATGGAATCCTCACCAGCTACTTGTAGCCAGGTCGATCGCCTGTGGTCAGGGTGATGCAACCAGTTTTGGAATGGAAAAGTGTGGATTTGTGTGTGGACTAGTTCCTAGCCCGGATTTGTGATAAGTTGTGTTAATGGTTTTAAATGATGTTTTTGGCTAGGAAACTAGATGAAGTGATTTACTTCTCCTGTGTTGAATACAAAGATTTATGAACGAGCATGAGATTTTGAAAGAAAAGAAAAGAAAGTTTGAAATGCCATTGTTTTTCCAAGTTTTTCTAATTGAATATGTGGTTTCTGGCAATGTTTTTGTGAGATTTTAGTGCTGTTTTTGGGGTGCGTACTGGGTGACATTCCTGTCACTCACGCGTATTTTCCTTGTCCCCTTTGTTTCAGGTGCTCAGGTGTAGGAGCAGTCTAGCCTGGTGCATCTTTTCGAGACACGTTTGCCACACACAGGTCTGGGTGTTTAGCCTTATTTATTTATTTTCTGTTATTTAGATTCTTTTAGCTACTCTTGGGTAGTTCTTGTACTATTGTGTAGCACCAGGGTGTTACATACAGTCACTCTTGAAGTTTTTGGAGGTCCACCCACTGTCGCATTCACTGCCGAGATGGCACAAAGTGAATCTATTCTGCAACTTCCATCACGCCACAGGGCATGCGACGGATAGTTGTTTCTTGCTCCGAAGTGACATTCTGGACTTGATTAATCGCGAGGTCACTGTCATTCACACCCAGCAGGCGGAGTCTGCACCTTCACCAGCACAAGCATCAGCATTAGTCCCTGTTCCCCGCAGCATTGTTAGCCATCCTCTCCCTAAGCACGGCTGTTCGGGCGCACCAGGGACTTCTAGAATCCGTGCTATCTTTCCTGCCCGATTCATCATTTCCACGCTAGACCCTTTAGATTTGATCCATGATTCCTCAACTCCATTCCCGCTATCCTTGTATCACTCCTTTGTCGAGGGTTCAAGCTTTGCCGTGAACATGATCCAACTCACCGCCAGACCGGAGTATCCAACAACCTCGTCAACACGACCACCCTCACCGGTAACCCTACTAGCACAATTGCCCTCACCAACCACACCGGTGACCCTACTAGCACAACCTCTTCCATCCACAGCACCAGTCACCTTGCTAGTCCATCCCACCATGCAGTTTCCTCGGCCTGTATCCCTACCAGTTTTACCAGCAACAAGCCTACCCCTTGCCTGACCAGAATTGGTCGCCAGAACACCGGTGGTCGTTAATTTGACCGAAGACACTCATCGCGTACCCGATGACTATGCCACAGAGATGTGCACGGAGGTCACGTGTTCGGAATGGATATATAGGGCACCAGCTCTTGTGCCTAAGCCGACCCGATCTACTGCAGCTCCCCCATAGCCACATAGCCAACCAGTGAAGCCTACCACCGAAGAAACCTTCACCACAGCCAAACCCGTGGCCGACATCATTGCTTAACTTCAGAAGGTCAAGGCTGATATTTCCATCTGAGACTTGATCCACACTTTGGCTGAGCACCAAAAGGTCTTCCTTTGGGTTTTCAAGGCCGCCCATGTAGCCCCCACCATAGGTTTGCAGCCCTAGAAACCATGGTAGGTATGATTGCCACACCCCAGGTCATCTCCTTCACTTCCAAGGAATTACCTCTGGTGGGGACCAATCATAAACAGCCCTTGTTAATAACAGCACAATTTAAAAACTCCCGCATCCCCCTCACCCTGATCGATAATGGTGCAGGCGTGAACGTCTGCCCCTTGTGTATAGCAAGCAAACTCGGATTCAAGGCCGAGGATATTGTGACAGCGGTGAAGGGAATGGTGTCATTCGACAACACACACCACGATGCATTGGGCTTGTTAGTAATCGCCCTCGTCATTGGCCCAGCTGATTTCAATGTGGAATTCTACATCGTGGACCTTGAACCCTCGTTCAACTTCCTGCTTGGGCATCCTTGGTGTAACCATGCCGGCGACTGCCTCGAGCATGGTATGAAAGGCCAAACGCGCGAGGACCAGGGAAGTCACGGCAAAAAGCGATAAAAACAATGATAAAAATGCGGGAGTTGCCACCTAGTCTACTTAAAAATGGGAGACGAGGAAAATCGTTCCAAGACACTAAAACTATGCAATAAACCAATGGGAAAGGGTCATCATGAGCCAAAAGATAAGTAAGGATCCCTGTTACACACGAGGAAGGTATTAGGCACCCCCGTGCATCCAAGAAATCGGTCTTTCATGGGTTTCTCATTTATTTATAAGGAAATATCGACTTTTCAGCCTGTTTCTGTACGCCCGAGGGCGATATGCAATGCAATGCTATATGCGAGTTGTGTCTTATGCTGGATATGGGTAAAAGGACTATGGGGTGTGTCCTAATGCTCTGAAAGGTCACTCAATTCATGGATCGAATATCGGTACAAAGATATTGCATTAATATAACCACGGATCCATTAACATCGAGTAACTATCATCCTCACTTTACTACATGTAAAACCTAGGACATATTACATGGATGAGCATGAAATTGTGCAAGTGCTATCCTGGTATATATAGGAGAAAACACATGAAAAACCAATGACAAAATCAAGCATGAAACATGCTAACTAATATGCCAAAGTGCCACTGCTGTTGCACTGGAACAGCTAGGTGCGCTTGTATTGTGCTCTTGCATTGTGCGCCAGTTTTGTGCTCCAACAGTGTGTGCTACTATTGTGTGCTAGTGAGATGAGGCCCAGAAATTAAAAACAGGGAGCGACTGACTAGTGTATTTGGTCCATATCAAACCTTATAAAATGCGCCCTAGATCTTCCGGAAGCTCACTTTAAATGATAAAAATCCAAACATGCATAGGTTCACCTTCTTTCTATGGAGTCACAAAGAGAGGGGTGATAACTCATGGTGCTATGATATGGGTATTGTGCTCAAGGGCAGGAAGCCTCACATAAGACCAAAAAAACTCCTATTTTGATAAAGACCAATGAGCCCCAGCTATACTACTTGGGTCTAGATCATGGACTGGTGCAAAAGAGTTCTCTAGACAAGAGTCCAGAAAGGCAACCAGTTCACCAGACCCTAATGGCAAGCCAACTTTACTAGATGCTAAACTAGTGCAACCAGAGTAATTACATGATGAAACTGTGCAAGCATGAACATGGTATATCTGAGATCAAACACCAGAAAAATTAAAGTCCATAACAAACAAAAAAACATGCAAATCATGAAGCAAAACCTACAGTTCGCATCCTGTGACCAGACTGGTGCACTAGGATGATGCGCTAGTGATATGCCCCAGCCTGATGCGCCAGGTTGGTGCACTCCAGATACTCTGTTTCAGACAACAACCTGAATCCAGAGCCTGGGGGCAATGCATGTGATTGATTATGCTAATGACCATTCAGAGGACTAACCTAGATGCTAGGGAACATGATTGCATTAATCAACCTAGGTCAAAACACTCCTCTCTCTCTCTCTCTCTCTCCTATCCTATCTATGCATATTCATGAGTTCCTTAGGGCTGCCGCTACCTATGGAGTTTTTTTACGATTCTTGGGGGTATCCTAGCTGATTGAGGGAGCATGGAGACATGATATAGCATGCAAGGGTTGCATCACAGCCCGTATTCCATGGCCAACCTCATAGGGACCATGATACATTCGTGATTCTTGGGTATTTTTTGTAATATTTACTAAGGGTGCTACAAGCTAGCGGCTGACCTGCTGCTGATTGATGAGATTGCTGTCGCTTGTACTGCTCCCTGAGCCTAGCTCAGGTTGTTTTTTTTTGCTCGTCACCCCTAAGGTGAGGCTTAAACTACTAGTACCAGCTAGACCCTCCTCCCGGCTGACAGGAGATTAACTCCATTGGTCTAGCACACTCTCTTTCTGACTGAAGGACCATGATCAAAACTTGGTCCCGTGGTGATACTGTAATTCTGGCTGAGATGGTGAAACAACTTCTTTTCCTTTCTTGACCCTATCATGCTCTGTTAAGTCTTCCACAAGCACCTCCAACTATTCTTGGAAGAAAATGTCCAAATCTCCTACTGTGTCATCTGTCAGGCTGCTCTCTGAGTTTGTCTTCTGAACTAAGTCTTCCATTACTACTGCCTGACTCTCTGTTGACTGTTCTAGCTTTGACAACACGGCACAATTCTGGAACTACTGACAAGTCTACTCAATAATCTGCTCTGACTTTAACTAATCATTCTCTGGATAAAATCCTTCTGGACAAATCCAAACTGCTGGCGATTGTGACAATGAAATTGTGAACGGACTCTAATTTGGATCCAAGATGCCTGCACTGGTGAAGTTAGCCAAATCGCATGGAATGATCATCCTCGGAGACTTACCGGAGCGTGGGGATCTCTTCCGCTGGTATTGACGTTCGTATCCCAATCCTTCGTGCTCTCTCCAATCTTTTGCCTTGATCGGCTCGACGATTCCTTGGTTGTATCGCCCAAGGAGGGGTTCCTTTCTCATATCCCCACTTGCGACATAAGTTATCGATCATCAAACAGGGATCACTAGGAATGGCCAAATGGCTGACGCGCTCAAGGGGAGGAATGAAATTAACCGACTCAAACCAATTGACAGCCGATATTATGTCTTTTGACTTGAATCCGATTGCACTTGTCGTACGCAAGGGACTGACATTTAAACCTGCTCTGTTGTCTACCAACGTGAGAGGGATGCGAAAGCTCCGATATTGCACAGTGATGAACAAAAAGGAATTATGATTGATTCCTGAAGGTGGTAATTCCTGGCTGGAAATGGAAATCACTTGTGGCGCCACTATCATACCCACCATACTTTCAAGGGTAGCTGGCTCAATGGTTGGGGACACATGTGCAGCTTGGAAGACTCTAAGGAAGGCTTTCCTGTGCTCGGCTGAAGTGTGGATCAGGTCCCAAATCGAAATGTCAACTTTAACTTTCTTAAGCTGAGTGGTTATGTCTACTGAAGGTTGGTTGTTTATGGTGGGAACGGGTGGAGCGACTCTTGGTGTGGGTGGTTGTGAGGATTAAGCTTGCAAATGGATGGGAACTAGTGCTACAGGTGTTGGAGGTCTCAATGGTTGAGCTTTTGACTAGATGGGGCTTGGTGTTGGAGAACTTGGTCTAGGTGCCGGGGGTTTGTATACCCTACCTAATTGTGTTACCTCTGCATACATTTCTATGGCATAATTATATGGAACACAATGCGTGTCATGAGTAAGGGTGACTACAATCGGGGGACGGGCTGGTAGTTGTACTGGCATGGCTGGAGGATACGGAACTTGGTAACTCTAAGGTGTGGGTGACTGGATTGGTCGAGATTATGGCCAGGCTTGTAGACAAATTGTTGCAGGTGGTTGGGGGTGTACGATAGGCGGTGCCACAATGTACTCCGACTCAACAGTAGGATGAATCATATTAATTGACTCCTCGGAGCCACCGAGGAAGGATCGATACAACTGACAAGAAAAAGAAAATCATACATCATGAATAAGATCGGTAGGACGAATTGAAGATGAGGCAGAATCAAAAGGAAAGATGGAATTGATTCCCGAGGGACCTGATGCTCCCGAGGCTGAATATTGTGGTAGGGGCTGGCTAACTATATTGGGATGTGCTGGGGGTACTTGTAAGGCTACTGATGCAGGCACTGGGCCTACTGCCTGTGTGCTAATGACAATGACCTTTTGGTCAATCAAGTCCTGGATTGCGTCCCTGAATATAAGGTAATTGTCCGTCGAGTGGCCTGCGACCTGATGGAAATTGCAGAACGCATTTGTATTATACCATACGGGGAGCAGACTTGGTGGCAGGCGAATCTCGACAGCCTCAAAAGGGATGCGACTTTAGGGAATACCATGCTCAAGGCCTCCACCAATGGGGTATAGTGGCGCCTGTCACGACGTTGTCGCTTCAGCTGTGGATGTGCCAATGGTTGGCGCATCATAACCGGTGGGGTAGGGTAGACTAGAGTGGTAGTGGGGGTGATGTGTGATGCATGACGTACTCTAAGTGTAGGTGTGGGTGCATAAACTACTTGACACTAAGGGAGCGGATGGACATTTGCCGGTGCAGCAGGGGATCTAATGTAAGAAACTGTACTCTTAGAGAGATCCCGCCTCTTGGGTGGATTGGCATGGGGGATATTGTTATTGTTGCTGCTGCTAGCACCACCATGTGAGGAAGTGGCCTATTTGGCAAATGCAGAGAATGTCGGAAAACTACCTTTGCGCAGTGAACTCTCAATACAGGCACCCGCCCATAGCAATGCCGAAAAGGTGGTAATTGGTTGTATGCTAAGCAGAGCCCCGACTGCTGGCTGTGCTCATTGAATTACGATCTCAATAGACTCCTTGTCGGAGGGACTATCTTTGACCTACGAAGCCAATGACCGCCATCGTCCACCATACTCCCCAAATGTTTCTTGGGGCCTCTTCTTAACTACGACCAAGTCCTCGTGCTCCGAGACTAGGTCCAAGTTGAAGGAATACTATTCGAGGAACGCCTGTGTGTGGTCGTCCCAAGTCTTGATGGTGGCCATATCAAGGGAAGTGAACTATTTCAACGTGGGCCCCATAAGACTCTTTTGGAACAAGCGGATGAGCAACCTTTCATCAGCTTGAAGCTGGGCAAGGTCTCTGTAATAGGCTTTGAGGTGTAAAATTGGGCAGTCTCTACCATTATATTTCTCGAATTCTAAGATATGAATGTTAGGAGCAAGAGTCACCTCTGGGAAATAATAGAGGTCTCGGAATTAGTAGGACCGACGGTCCTAGCCCTGCACTAGTCGGAGTGTTCGCTCCAAATCATTCACCCTCGCAAGGAGAGCGTCTTTAGATACTGCAGTCATGGATTGTGCAGCTGATGCGGGTGCTGTGTACACCGTATGAGTCGCCCCTAAAGGCTCCTCCAGATCCACCATTCCACCATTTGGTGCTACGACAGAATGGCCAATGTACCTGTGCATAGGTGTTGTGGGTTGAGGTACAAAAGAAGATGCTTGTGTCTGGAATAGGGGAGAGGACAAGGCAAAGGGTGGTGCTATAGGAGGTGTAGAATGCGGGAACAAGAGCTGTTGGACCGGAATGGCCCCAGGAGCTATGCTCATGGCTTGCTGTGCTCCCGCTAGCCTAGAAGGCTGACCATCAGATAGTGGAGATGCATGTTGTGGTGGGTGCTGAGAGGGTGTTACAGAAGGCAATGTTGATGCCCCTACTACCGGGGAGACAAGAGACGACGACGGCTGTGGGGGTAATGCAATGGGTGCAACCTGTCGTCCTAGGGTTGGTTGCAAAGGAAACTCAGGAGTTGGGAAAGACAAACTTGAAAAAGGCTAGAGCACCAGTGTCAATCCCTGCAACCGCTGGGCGAGGGCCGACATTTGTTGCAGTTGTGCGATCATGGGATCATCACTTGTGGCTACAAAAAAGGGAGGCAAAAAAGGAGTGGATGAGTCAGGGAGCTGAAAACCCAGTTGTCCAAACTAGGGGCAAGCTACTATAAGAATAGCCGTGGCCGAAGGGGTGCTAGAAAACACATAGTCCAGAAGAGCAGTGAAAGGAGCCTGAGGGATGGTCAAGGGAACAGACTCAACAATTGGAGCCCTAAAAGCAGTAGATGACCAAGATGACGGTCCCGAAGGCAAAGTAGCCACAGGGACTCGGTACAGGGATGGTGGAGGTCATCTGGAGGCTAAGGCAAAGGTAGAGGCAGCAGTGATGACAGGGACAACTACAAAGGAAGGATGGACCGAAACAGGGATTTCCTCCTGGACAACAGAGGAACGAGGCTCGCTGGTTTGCTAGGCCATGGCAGATCGGGAGCGGATATGGATCGGACTACGGCTGGGAACAAGAGGGTGAATCCTAGGACGAGCTATCGTCAAAAGTGACGAATAACTAGAGAGATGTGGTCGAAAATCGGGTTGCACCGGGTGTCGGTAAAAGGAAAAACCTCAAACTCTAGCTACGGAACTCACACAATGACCGGTATTGTGGCGTTCAAAAACAGGAATCAAGTTAGAAAAGATGCAGTGCTTATAGTGGTATAAATGCAGATGCATAAATGCCTCTAGTATGCGCTCTCTCACAATCTAGGGGTGTCCTAACAAGCCGTCTACTTTGGGTTCACACAAGGGTAAATGGGTCTTCGACTCAAGGTTAGAAAGTAAAAGGTTCCCGTTCTGAATCCTCGCGAAAGCTAAGGCAGTGAACAGGTGGTGCGTTTGGGGCCTCATCCCCTGCCAAAGCAGTAGACTGTACCCTTTGCTAACACCGACATGACCCCAAACAGGGGAGGATAAATTGATATCTCATCCCACGCCAAAGTGATAGAATGAGAAACCGGAGAATGTCCATCGCAAACCATATAGGTGGACTCAAGAGAGGAGAAGATGCATGCCCTATATGATGAATGAAAAATATGCTTTAAGTCTTTTACTTACAAGTTTATTAAACCTTGGGGGAAAGTTTGCAATTTGTCACTAGTTTGTCCTATTTATTTATTTTTGTTTTTATGCTTTTATTAACCAAAAGGGGAGGAAAATATGTCTTTAATCTCCTAATCATGGCATATGCAAAAGGGAAGAAAACATGCAAAGCAACCATCAATCAACAAACAAAAAGCATAGGCATATTATGTGCAAAAGTGGTGGCATTGCAAATGTGTAAAAAGAAATACCCATCGTACAAAAGGTATGCACAAAAATGTAAATAAGGCACAACTTATACTACAAGAAAAGGGGAAGTCAAAGGAAACAGATAAGGAACAAATGAGAAAGTAAAGGAAAAAAACTAAAGTAAACAAGAAAACCAAAATGAAAGTCGGGATCTGGTTATCCCCAGTGGAGTCGTCGGTTCCTGTAACCATACTGCCGACCGCCTCGAGCGTGGCACGAAAGGCCAAACGCACGAGGACCAGCAAAGTCATGGCAAAAAGCGATAAAAACAATGATAAAAATGCAGGAGCCGCCACCTAGTCTACTTAAAAACGGGAGACGAGGAAAGGAGTTTTGTGTTTATTGGATCATAGTTGATATTAATTGGATAACTTCAACTTGTTAATATTTTGTGTGCTCATTAGCCATTCTACATATCATAATGGTTACATAGAGTTTCTTGATTTGATGTATTATTGTATATGAGAGATTGGTTCTATGTTTGTGTTGTAGAGGTAATTATTGGGAAATTTTAGGATATTACGTTCCAGACCCTGTCTTTTTATAGAATTGTGATTAAGATTATAAGCTTGAGAACTATATCATATTTGACCCTAATAGATTATTTTATAGATTATGCTTGTGTTTTGGAACCCATACATAATACTCGTAAGTTTTTGAAATTTTTGTAATATTGTAGAAAGATCCTTGAACTTTGTAAAACTTTATTTAGACCCTAATTTGTATACTACAGAGACTAATCTATGACTAAATTCTTATCGATTATTCCATTCATTTTGTTATGAATGTAAGTACCTACTTAGTTAATAATGTTGATTTAGGTAATTGCATATTGTAGACACCCCGATTTTGAGGTAACCCAGAGATGAGTATCCGTATGTTGCTTTGGATGTGATCAACCCTTAAACCAGACCCCAAACCCATTAGCAAGCCAGAGCCCAATGAAATCTGTGAGCTGGGTGGGCGCACC
>JAMKQA010016259.1:0-12960 GCA_024699735.1 Posidonia australis
TTTGTGTGACGTCTGCAAAGGAATAGTCATGTCGGCGTAAAGTGAAATGATTACTTTGCAGCGATCATCCGCTTAAGTATCGTTTGAAAACGTTTTCCTGTACGATTTTTTGCGTTAAAAGGTTTTTTCCACGATGAGCGATTTCAAGCGCGGGCTCCATAGCAGAGATTATTTGTACAGGTCATGGAAAAAATTTTACGAAAAAAAAAGCTACGTGTAGCTTAATAGTTTATTTTGTTGCTTTTTAAAAAAATTTATGGTTTCTAATTTATGAAAAAAAATATATTTTTTTAAATTAATTTTCCTACATTATTTGTATAATTTACTCATTATTAAAAAAAAAAAAAAACTAAAACAGAGATTCATCTTCCTCGTCTTCGATGATGGTCTTGGCGACCGTAACAGAGAGAATTGGTCTAGTCGATGATGGTCTTAGCGATCGTGAGCACTCGTAGGCGATGCCAACGATAGAGAGAATAAGGACGATGGTTGTACTGATATGCCTTTGCTCACAACACCATCGAGGATAATGTAGTCCCTTCCTACTCCCTCAAGTACGCAGTCCTCTCTAGCCTCAACGTTTTTAGTCCGACCAACACCTTCTCATCGAAGGAGAAGAGAGATGCGTGTAGAAGAGTTGGAGGATTTTGTGAAGAAGAGAGTAATCTAGTCCTTGTACAATTGAATAAGTGCTTTTACATGTCTAAATCAAATAGACTTCTCATCTTCTTTAAAAAAGTTACAAGTAGTCTAGTTTTTCTTAATAAACTGTGTTTCAAAAAATGTTTCCAAACGCAACCTTAGAATACGAATTAAGGGCTTTAGCATCGGTCTATGGCCCTATTGACATGTGGAACTAAGATGCCGTACATACCGTGATTTTTCACGATTGATGTGGCATTTAAAGGTAGGGCCTAGATCCCCGAGTAAGGGCGTAATTGTCAGAGGGATATGTGGCTTCGTTGATTGGGTTACGTCATAAAATCCATTAAATCCCTTAAAGGATTTATAAATACAAGGTTACAACATTACAAGATGGTACATTATTATTCATAATTTCTCCTAGAACTTGAATTTTTTCGATCTGACTTATCAGGAAGGTCCTCCTTGTCGAAGAAATAATGTCCTTCTAATAGTTATTTCTCATGAAAATCTGCCAGATGGTCTACCAATCAAGAAGGACGTACAAGGTACAGTTCAAGCGATTAGGTCATGTTGACTAAGCACGTTAGTTTTGCTAATCTGTTGGGCAAGGTCAAATTTCAAAATAAGTAAATTAGAATAGTTCGTTATTTCAGATTTATTTTGATCTTTACATAATTAAATGAAATATTAATTTTTATTTCAAGTTTATTTCATGAGTTGTTTTTGATATAAACTGGATCTAAAGACATAGGAACCAAAACTACTGACTTATGTTTTCCTAGAATACCATGGAAATCCCTCTCTACACCAAAGTTAACAACCATGCTTACATGGTATACAACCAACTAAATAAGGATGGAGGATTTGAACTTCAGGTTTTATCCCTCATCTTGTAACATTTGTGATCTTAGTGTTGCCTATGTCTCCTGTAGTTTTTAGAGGTACATTTGGTTAACACATTGTTGTCACACATTTTGAGTTTTCTTAGGTGGACGTTGTGAGCATTGTTCAGGAGAATTGGTATCTTATATAGTATCTTTTTGAGGTGTGATTAATCGAGAATTATTGAAAAATAGGAGTCTTGAGTGAGATTTAATATTTGTAATGGAAAATGAATGTTTGGATTTTTATAATAATTGAGGGAACTGATAATGTTGACCGTTGAGATCTAATGATTTTTTGAAACTTAAGTTGAAGTAGTGAATACCAATTGTATTTCTGTACAATTGTTATATGTATTTTATCAAGTAAGTGTTTCTTAAGTGGAATCTTAGATTATTTTTAGGATGGAGTTTGTATGAGAGGATTGCAATGTCAGTAATAGCATTGATAAGTGAGGACTTTGTAAGGATTAATAAGGGTTCCTTTATAAGAGGAACATATTATGAAGGGAGAAGAAGAAGGGAAAGAAAAGAAGGAGAGCAGTGGAAGAGAGACCATGTGAGGGAAAAGGAGTTTGAGCTTGAGGAGGCCATTTTCGGTTGTGCATGTGTAGAAAGAGGAGGTCAGCTATGAATCTCAGCTTCATAGTGTTGAGTCGACCTTTTGCATGGCTTGCAAAGCTCGATAGAGGTGGTATTCCGACAATTCATGGCCATTATGCTAAGTTTGAAGGGAAAGCTCGACTTAAGGGAGGAATGATAGTGCTTGAATAGAGTTCTAGCGAGCTTGGATTACCGACAGTTGTGTTAGGTTTGTGTACTTTGGACTCAAGGTATACACTTTTGTAGAGAATATGGTTTAGGAATTTAATCATTAATTCTTAATTGCATGCAAGAATTATGTTGAGTACCCAAATCTGAGAGTTTGATTCAACTTTTATTGCTAAATTGTTTGATGATTTGGTGGGTAATTCATTATTTAGTAACATACAGCAATTCATTTTATTGTAGGATGTTGTTGTCTTATTTTGATTACATCTTGAGTTATGGATATCATATTTTAATACTTTTAGATGCATTAGGTAAATGTTTTCAAGTTCTTGAATATGGTATATTATATGAATTTTTTTGGATGCATTTGATTTCCTAAATGTATGATTTGGTGTAGCAGATTTTTATTACATTTCTATTTTGCAGAATGACATCTGTCATGTTTTGGATATAACTTGAGCTCAGAGTATTGGATTTGCTTGAGTTTTGTCTTGTTGTAAGTAGACTTCAAGATCTTCAATTTGATATATAACAGTGATTTTTCTAAATATGTTTGTTGCTTAGAATGTATGATTTTTAGTAACTAATCTTTGCATAGCTTTGTTTCTGAGTATTGTTTAATTAAGAGAATTTTTGACTCATCCTTCATGCATTTATTATTGTTGTTGTCTGTATGGGTAAAAAAATAAGTTTTACATTTATAAACCACAAGTGCACAAAGCCAAAAAGCCTTCAAGGATAATGTCCAACTCTTCTGGTGCCCTAACTCTGCGTGCGTGCTTTTTCACTGCTATGGCGTCCGACCGCCGCTCTGGTCGTCGTGTGGCTTCACCTTCACCTTACTACCTCCGCTCGAGCAAGGCTCCCTCCCCCGTGGTTCTCTCTGCGAGCCCCGCGGTTGGTAAAGCTCGTCGTCGGTCGGTAACACCTTTCCTCTCTTCTTCGTTGACTATCCCGGAGCTGGGAAGTCGTAAGAGGAAGGCGGCTGTCCCTCCCCCCTCCCCCCTCCCAGATCCTCGATCTGGTATCGATGGTCGGGACTTATCTTCCCCTCCTCCCTCTAGTCTCAGACGGAGTGGATCCCCTTCGGAGGTCACCCGATCGTCTAGATCTGGTGTTCTGGTGTTAAAATATGGTACCTTTGCTTCTTTTCTACTAGATCCCAAGGTTTCTATGACTATTTCTGTGGATTGCATGTTTTTTACTAAATATTTGTCACCGATCAGGTGCTATTCGATGAAATGGTGTTCTATGCGATCTGGTGATTTTGCTCCTTCTGACTCTGTAACTCTGGAGCATTTCTATTCTATTGCCAAGATATTGCCTGCTATTTTTGTTTTGAATGAATCCTTAGATAATGATAGATCTGAGTTGGGAGTTTCTTTTCGCTCCCCTGGAACACTATGTTCAGATGATATGTTCCCTTTTACTTTAGATCCTGTATACCCTTCTTTGACGTCGGCGAGCTCGTTCCTACCGGTGGGATTCCACCGAGGGGCTCTGAGTTCTTTGAATGGAGTCTGGCAGAAGGACGGTCTCGCTGACTCCTTGGGTTCTGTTTGGGGGTACTCTCGGTATTCTCCTCCGGTCATTAAGAAGGTGTTTTATTCGAAGTATGGGTCTAATGAGAATTTGGTGGATAATTTTAATATTGATTCTGACAATATGGTGGTTTCGTCGGCGAAGGGTGATTTGGTGGGACCAGCGAGTGTCCCTGAGTCTGACGACGAGATGACTTTACCCATTTCACCTTACTTTCCTGTCTTATCTGGCATTTATGCTTCTTCTCCTGGTTCTAGAAATGGCGCCTCTCCCATTTATAATAATATATCTTCGCCGAATTTGTCGTCAGAAATCCCTGTGGTAGGGATTCTGTCAGAAAACCTAGTGATCTCCACTGACATCTTCGCTGGCGATACCAACTACATCGGTAGTGGCTCTCGTTTTGCCGCTCTTCTTTCCCCCTTCTCTCGAATCAGATCATTTCCCTGAGGCGGTTTCTTCTGGGTGGACGCTGGTGGAAAAGAGAAAAACAGCGCCTTCTTCTCTGGTACGATTTTGTAAAGATAATAATCGTTGCTTCAAATGTGGTCTGAGGGGCCATATTAAGAGTGCCTGCAGATTTGTGGGTCATTGTTATCGTTGTAAAGCAGCGACTCATTCTGTTGCCATTTGTAACTTTTTTCAGGAATCCAGTCTTCACACTATGGCTGGATCTTCACTTCAGAATCCCATTACGATTTATCCATCTGATGCCTCTTGCGAGCTCACGTTACAATATGCCCAGTGTGCTATTGTTACTGACCATGCTTCTCTTCTCACCTCTGATATCCTCTCGCAGCATATAGTCAACAACTGGCCTTCCCATGCAAAATTAGAGGTGTCAGATTTTGCCTCCGGGAAATTTTTGCTAAAGTGCCCTTCTATTAAGACCAAGAATGACATATTAAGCCGCTTTGGCTCTTCCCTTCAATCCCTCTCTGCTTCCTATGTGCACTGGACGCCTAGTTCCAATGCTGTTTTTAGCTTGAAGGAGGAGGGGACTTGGATCCGTTTGGAGGGAATCCTCCATCATCTTTGGTGCGCAGAAGTTTTTCATAGGCTTGTATCTGATTTTGCAGAACTGATTGAGATAGATTTGACCATAGACAGGGTAAAATTCTTGGGGTATTCTCGGGTTAGGATTAAGCTTCTTCCTGGTAAAGAAATCCCAGATGTCAGGTTCTTTGCATATGGGAAAACAATTTACCTGATTAAATATAGACACAGTTGGGATTTATGTGCCTCTTCCCCCTCTCTCATATGGCTTTTCCTGCCTGGTCCAAACAAGCTCCCCAATCTTCTACTTCTAGGAGTCTGCAGCCTATAAGGAAACCTTTTAAAAATTACAGTGGGTGGCGTGGTCCTAATTCAGGGAAAAACCCTAACATCCCCAAAACTTATCACAAGTCAGGGAAAAATGTCTGGAAGAGACCCTCTTTCTCTCACCCTCCCCCTCTTCTACCTCTGAGGGGTTACTTCCTACCCCTTCAGCTATTGGAAATATTCCATCTGCCCCCACTGACTTGGTAAAGACAGCCGTCCCTCCCTCCATTGGTAACCCTGCTGACAGCTCCAACGCCACTTCCACCTGGGTGGAGACAGAGTTTAAGGCCAAAAACCTCTCCATGGCCAAATTTAAAAAGATTATGGCAATATATGACTACCTGGATCAAGAGGATTCGGGTGCTACCACCTCAGGAAAGCCCTCTCCAAGGCCCCCTACCCCAGTTCATGCACCTGGTAATGCACTTCACTCTTCTGTTGAACATAATAGTGCTATATGTCTTAACTTTGCCTTTGATTGCTCAATAGACTTGAATACCTATAATGTGACTCCTGCTGTTAGCAGGGAGTCTAACCATGTGGATCCATTGAGATGGGACTCATATGAACATTTCCAGTTATTTTGTAAGAGTATAGGCATCGCATTATCTTCTCGGGATGAGTCTATTGCCTTTTTCAATCTAGTTAGATTGGATCAGGGCAAAGAAGTGGTAGTTCTTGATGATCCTAATGCATCCTCTAACTGGTTGGGATCTTCTATTTAACTCTCAATATTTTTTTAATGATTATAGCAGCATGGAACATTAGAGGCTTGGGATCAAGAAATTAAGAGAGAGAACTAAAAGAATTTATCACTTCTAATAAATGTGATATTATCATTATTAGTGAAACAAAAAAAGAGGACTATTCTGAAGGACTCTTAAGATTCCTGGGTGGAAAAAAAATTAATGCCTGGTCTTCTGTACCATCCTTTGGGGTCTCAGGGGGCATTCTGATTGGCTGGGATAATAGACTTTTTAAGACTATTAGCTGCACTCCTGCTTGCTTCAGTCTCTCTATTAATTTTGAGAGTCTTGGCACTAGCATGAATTGGTGGCTCACGGGAGTGAATGGTCCTTGTGATCACAGCCTAAAACCATTATTTATGGATCAATTACATCATATTAGTTTTTATGTGAATGATTCATGGATTTTGGGGGGAGATTTCAATGTCACTAGGTTTCCTAGTGAGCATTCATCCCAAATTAATAATAACTGTCATATGGATAGTTTTAATGGTTTTATTAACCAGTATGCTCTTATAGATCTTTCCCCAAATAATTTCTCTTATACATGGTCCAACTTCCAGGAAAATCCAACTTTGGTCAAGCTAGATCGTTTCTTAATATCTCCTGGGTGGTCAGGATCTTTTCCAGATGCAATGTGCACTGGCAGAGCACGGATCATATCTGATCATATCCCAATTTTGCTTAATACTTTGGCTCCTAATTGGGGCCCCCCTCCTTTTAGGTTCTATAAATCTTGGTTCTTATTTGATGGGTTTGAACTAGTTATTAAGGAATTCTGGGGGCAGAATGGCCACCATCTCTCTATGTGCTCTCTAGTTTCAGAGCTTAGCTTTAAATTGAAGAAATTGAAGGCTTTAATTAAACAACGGATTACCCATATAAAGGTGGTTAGAACTAGTAGGCTTAGAACTATTGAGGCTCAAATTAAGGATATAGATAATCAAGTTGAATTTTGTGTTAATCTGAATTGGGCTTAGAAAAAGATGCTGAGATTAGAACATCTGGATTTACTTAAAGAACAAGAGCTGTATTGGAGGCAAAAATCCAGAGTTTTGTGGTTGAAGGAGGGGGACTTTAACACCTCCTTCTTTTACAATATGGTCAAAAGTCATAGAAGGACAAACTCTATCTCCTCACTTTTAATTAATAACAATATATGCTTCTCTCAGTTGGAGATTAGCAGAGAGATTGAGGAGCATTTCACAAGGCTCTTCAATAAGGGCCCCAGTCCCCACCTTAGTCTTTGCTGGGACACCTTGATTTCAATTAAAATACCATCACCTGAATTGTTAGAGTTACCTTTTGAGGAAGAAGAAATTAGAGCTAGTGTTTTCCATTTAGCTGGAGATAAATCTCCAGGCCCTGATGGCTTTCCTATGTTTTTCTTTCAGCATTTCTGGGATTTACTAAAGCTAGACATTAAAATAGTTTTTCAATCCCTTCACTCTGCCCATGATCCTTTCTTTCTGGCTTCAATTAATCAGACTTTTCTTGCACTCATCCCAAAAAGAATGGGTGCTAATAGAATCCAGGACTTCAGACCTATTAGCCTAGTAAATAGCCTTTACAAAATTATTACAAAAACATTGGCTGCTAGGTTGTCACCTGTGTTGAACAGGGTAATGGATTCTTCCCAGTATGCCTTTCTCCCTGGGAGATCCATTGCGGATTGTTTCTTGGTTGCTCAAGAAACATTACAGTATATGCACACCTATAATATCAAGGGTTACATCTTGAAAATTGATTTTGAAAAAGCTTTTGACAACATTAAATGGAATTTCCTGTTGGACTCTCTGGCTGGAATGGGTTTTGGGGACAGATGGATCTCTTGGATCCGTATGTGCATATCCTCTGCAAAGTTCTCTGTTCTGGTGAATGGTACCCCTAAAGGATTTTTTAGGGCAGCCAATGGGTTAAGACAGGGTGACCCTTTGTCCCCTCTGTTGTTTTTTATCGTCTCAAATGTCCTAAATGCCATGCTGCAGTCAGCAAGGAGGAACAACTTGATCTCTGGGATTGATTTTCCACATGAGGGCCCATCTTTGATTAATCTCCAATATGCAGATGACACCTTGCATTTTTTGCCCAATAGCACTGTCAATTTGATTAATATCAAAAGAATTCTATGTTGTTTTCAGTCTTGCTCTGGATTAAAAATTAATTTCCTTAAATCATCATTGACTAGTGTGGGGATTTCCCAAGAAGATCTACTGTCTTCTTGTGAGATTATGGGATGTGTTAAGGCTGATCTTCCCATTACTTACTTAGGTCTGCCTTTACATTATAAAAAAGTAAATTGTAATAGTTGGGCTCCTGTGATTGAGAAAGTCACAAACAGGCTTTCCTCCTGGAAGGCCAGACAGTTGTCTCTAGGGGGCAGATTAGTATTGGTTAATGTGGTTTTATCAGTAATACCTATATACTTTATGTCTGTGCTGCACATGCCTTTGAAGATTGGGAAAAAATTTGATAGTTTAAGGAGTAACTTTTTGTGGAATTCCATTTCTCCTACAAAGAACGGGATGCATCTAATCTGATGGTCCAACATCTGTAGGAGTAAGAAAGAAAATGGTTGGGGGATTAAAAATTTGAGGAGTTTTTGTGCAGCTTTAAAAAGTAAGTTAAGTTGGTAATTTTTTTCAAATAACAGTAACCCTCATGGAGGAGTTTTTGTTCGGGCTAAGTATTTACATAGGGGCTCTGGGGCTATTTTGAATAGTACCTCTTCCACCTACTCACTCTCATGGAGGCATATCAAAAAAGGGTTTAACTTTTTCAATTGTTTTTCTAATGTCAATGTGGGCAATGGTTTCAATACTATCTTTTGGAGACATAAATGGCACAATAGTACTCCTCTTAGTACTCTGTTCCCTGAACTCTATAGTGTTGTTAGATTTAAAAAGGCTTCTGTTAGAAGAACCTTGCATTTATTCAATACAGATTTCAATAGATTGTTCTGTTTAGCTCACTATGATGCTATTAATTCCAATGTGCTTCAATCTCAATTGGAGGTTTTGGTTAGTATTTTGCAATCCATATCTTTGGATACAAGAGAGGATGACTTCCTCTAGATTCCCACAAAAAAGAATACCTTAACTGTGAAAGCTGCTTATACTCTTATTAATGATGGGGGCCTACGTAATGTTTTTTTTTAAAGCATCTGGAGGAGTTACTCACCCCTAAAGGTCAAGCTATTTGCATGGTTAGTCATAAAAAATAGGAATTTGACAAAAGAAAACTTACTGAAAAGAGCTTGGACTGGTTCACCACTATGTATTTTTTGTTCTGTTAGTATTGAAAGTAATAAGCATTTGTTTCTCAATTGCTCTTTTGCTACGGAGATTTGGGAGTTCTTCTTGGACTCACTGCTTTACCCTGGATTTTTATCAGTTGGCGACTTATTTTTATCTACCCCTATTCTTAAGCATTACCTGCCCTTCTCTGGATGGACTTTGCTTCTCCAGATCATTCTCTGGTTGATTTGGAGAGAAAGAAATTGTAGGATCTTTCGTAATACATCTAAGTCAGGTTCTTTGATTATTCATGATATTATGTGTCTGATGAAATTTTGGATGGTAAACCTTGTATCATGTTTTGAGAAGGAGGACATGCTTTAGTTTGTCTCTGCAGTGGACTCGCATTCTGTGGAGCCTCCTATTGCACTTTCTACTTCTTCTTTTGTCCCATATGGAGAGGAAAATCAGAATGCCATGCATGAATGATGAAGGCAGTCCATAGTTTAAAAAAGAAAAACTGAGATTTTTGATGTATTACTTTTTTGCCCCATTTTTGTGATTAACCTGTTGATACAATATGGCTTATTTGGCTGAATAGCCTATGGGTCTGTAATATTACTTGATACTTTGTTTCTTATCTGACATTTGAGCCGAAGAAATAATACCTATCTATCTCAACCGTTAACAAAAAAAAAAAAAAACCACAAATGCACGATGTCCATTGAAGAATACCAGTAAATATGGGTCGAACCACAAGGAATTAGGGATATCAAATCGGATGTTAGGTAATTAACTCTAAATTAGCACATAGGTTAAATTTTGTAATAGATTAGGTTAATGTTATATACATGCAAATGACTAAGGATCCATATAATCAACTTACCGCTAGCCAAGAAAAAAAACTAAGAATCCATATTTCCGGAAAACTGCAGAACATAGAGCTTCTTGCAAAAATTAAAACTCCAGTTGTCTATATCCAAAATTCGTGAATAAATACTCATTGGAAAGCTAATGAATTGCACTATTCAGAAAAATTATTGTAATCCGGAGATAGAACACGCGTTGACAGCAGAAAACCGCAGAAGAACATGGATGTAGTTCAGCTCGGGCTGTAAAAATCTGCAGACACCTTCCTCTTCGAAAATTCATAACTTGGGCTCTCCAACTCCAAAATCCACAAAGAAATACTCATTGGAAAGCTAAGAAGGTGCACTATTCTTAAAAATTATCAAATTCCAGACATATTACACCCAGGAACAGCAGAAATTCTTAGAAAGCACCAGACACCACTCAGTTCTGAACATGAAACTGCAGGCGCAGCTTTACATTCTATGCACTAAAATGTTGTTATATTATGTGTAAAAACTCAAATTAACATTCCCAAATGATGCAAATTTTAAAGCCCTACAAACATACAACTGCCACAACACAAAAACTCACAAAAATCGCTGAAACACAGATCAAACAAGAACCCAAAAACTGGACTGCAAAACAAAACATAAGTGAATCCAAAAGCAATACATATACCAATCGATGTTGTACACGGATTTAAACTCTAAATATACATTTTAAAAAAAATCTAAGCCTTCTACAAATACTGGAAATCAATGAACAAACACTGCAATACCTAAATCTAACGAAATACAAGCACATCATAAATGAAATTACAATACACATGAATATAAACATAGAATACAATAAATATGATATCAACAACATTTACAAAGAGATATTCCATTGATTTAAAACGTACTTTCGATTATAAAACTATGTTAGTTCGCAGGAAAGGAAAAACTATTAACTAAACTACTCTATTCTTCCCTAGGAAAAACAACAAAAGGTGAACCCAACACCTCTTCAATGATCCATACCAAGATGTGGGGAACGATAGGCTCATCCACATGAACTCCGGCAGATCAAACCTTGGCTGAGCAATCTAATCCACGTTCACAGGCAACCACCCCGAAAGTAATGACCTCAAACACCAAGACAGCAATCCTTGCAGTCCACCGAATGGGCTTCCCTCTTGCCACAGCCTACACATGCACCTTGAAGCACCAACTTCGTTAGAAAGGAGAGCAGCCAACCGAACCTTGATCCTTGATCTTCCTCTTTCCTCTGGCCATGTCCACACAAGCCTTCTCCAACCTATCACCGTTGGAGATTTCTCACCGAACGTGGTGGGGAATGGTGGAGGAGCACCACCGGACAAGAGGAGGTGGAGAGGTACGAAGAAGGATGTGAAATGTTGGTCCCCTTCCCATCGAACCCTAAACATGAATATATATATGGATGGCCAAATGACAATGCTACCCTCATACACTAAAATCTTAAGATTATCCCTATATAAATGATACATCAAATAAAGTTTGGGAAAAAAACAAATGCTAATCTTGTAGTCTTTGGGTGCTCTCTTCCTTGCGTGCTTTTGCCATGGGGAAGTATGAGGATTTCAATAAAAATTTTCTCATTTAAGCTCCTTTTGCATTTATCCTGTAATTTATGAAAAATCACATAAAATACCCATTCGTGAAGCATAATAATATATCAAAATATGTATAAAATATGCAATATTTTATGCTAAACATTGTCTAGTAATTCTATCAGTGTTCTAGACAAGATTTATGGAGGAAGCTTTTATAGTGTTTTTATAATTTATAGTGCCTTGAGTGCTTTGGTCTTTGCTGTGTGTTGAGTAGAATACTTTGGAATACAGGTGCACATGTGGCATGTATGACTTGCGTATTTCACTTGTTTTGCAGCTTCTGACTAGATTAGTATGGCTTTCTGGTTCTATTGATGATTTTGTGTGAGTCTGGATTTTCTTTTAAAAGTTTGAATGTTTTCCTTAAAATTGATTTGGGAAATGATAAAAAGAGATTTAAAGGGCTTACTTGATAGTTTTCGATGGTTTTGTGTTTGTGGAGATCAATAGGCTAAAGAGTTGTGTTAGCAGATCGAGGGAGTATGATACTTCTAGATAGTTGAGCACAAGGTCGATGCTAATGTTTGGATACTAATAAGAAGAAGGATTGTATTGGTAGGACCAGAGAGTATAATGATATTTCTAGGTGATCAAGCATAAGGCCTCTGTTGAGGTTCAAGAACCAAAAGGTTGATTGTAGGGATTGTGTTAGTGAATCCAAGGGGTATGATACCTTTGGGTAGCTGATCACAAGACCAAAGGATGAGGTTTGAGTGTTTAGGTGCTAGTGAGGTCTTGAGGTATGATACTTTGTGTGGCATGGGCACTGAGACTTTGAATGCCGAGAGGGTGTGTCCTGTAAGAGTTTGCTAGAACTTGATATACATGTATCTTACTTTTGGTGACGTTCTATAGTGGACAAAGGTGTGGGTTCTTCAAAGAGGAGAAGCCTGAAATGCGGGGCCTGTTGGAAAGTATTATCCATAAATTTTGATGATAACAAAAATTGTTGTTATGCTTTAATTCCTATGTTTAAAAATTGTATTTAGTAAAAAGAATGTTTCAAAACCAAAAGATATAAGAAGAGATATGAAAGCAAGAAAGATGGCTAGCTTCAAAAATGGAGGAAAAGAATACCAAAGTATTGAAGGCTGGAAGAAATAAAGGAAGTTGAAGGGCAAAAACATCATTTTTTATTTGTATCAAAATTACAGTTGTGACCAAGCCCGACCCGGAGGGAGGGGTGGGGAGGAGACCACAGCCATGCCGAGACGGCGAAGGCGCAAGGATAGGATAAAAGAAAAAGAAAAGAAAATGGAGTCGCCACCTAGTCTTTTAAGGGAAAGACGAGGAAAACCACAAAAAGATGAATGCATGTGATGCAGATG